>SKCR01026358.1:0-271455 GCA_019454045.1 Zanthoxylum bungeanum
ATAAAATACAAGTAAAAAATTAGCGAGAAAATGAGGAAAAAAATCATTGTTGTGCTAAATTCATTTTGTACATTATTATCTATCTGAATGAAGAAGTTATGTTGGTCTCAAAGAAAATATAGGAAATTATCTTTAAATGTGATAGAATTTTTCTCCTCGAAAATGAAATTCATTAAGAAAAATAGTTGGAGAAATGACATTATCAGTTGCATTTAAAAGAAAGTCTTATTGTTTTATTTGAAAGAAAAAGAAGAAATTACTAATAAGCAAGTAATTTGTTCACGAAGAATTAACATGTATGTTCATCTTCTATTTTCTAACTAACATGTATGTTCATCTTCTATTTTCTAACACTCAAAAAAATCTTATGTAAAAAGTCTCATCGGTTAGGGTGGGATTTTTTTATAGAGTTTGATATTTATAATTTTCACTAAAAAGACCCACAGAATCACACATATAAAAGAATCCTTCAAAATAATTATGTTTTTCAATACCATAAGACTTTCTATTACTTGTTTAAAATCTTGATTGAATATCCCTAGATTTGGATGCACTCTTTAAAAAATCCTAATAGTCTTAATGGAATACCACAAGACTTTTTAGATTATTTAAAAATCTTAATTGAATACCACAGGACTTATTTAACCTAAAAAAGTCTTTTAAAATCTCAATTGAATACACCCCCTAAGGTTCGAATTTTATTATATATATTTATATGTGCGGTGAAACTTCCGAGGCATAAATACTAGGGATTAGTGAAGGTATCCGTAATTTGATTATCCAAAAAACCCCCAAAAAAAAAAAAAAAAAAAAAAAGTAAAGTAAAAAGTATAGATAATAATTGCAACCCATTTGACCCAAAAAAAAATTAACTTATAATTTTGAGAAGAATCAGATCGCTCGATTATGTATCATCCAACCAGAGGCGGTGTTCGCGGTGGTCGAGATCGTAAGCTCTCTCCTTCCCCGTCGTTCATGTATTTGTTACGAGGGTTTAGTTTTTTTAGCACATGCTATTTTCCCGTGTTTTAATTTATTTATTTTAATTTATTTTTATGGAAGTATATTTCACCGGGAAAAAAAAATCTGGGGCTTAATGGAAAATTGATGCACTTTGTTATTTGGGTGGTGTTGTTTATGAACTCGATGATTGCTGTGTTGGATTTTTTGATCGAATTTTTTTTTCTGTAAAATTAGTAAGTAAATTTGAACAAGTGAACGTATGTTCTTTTTTTCTAAGAAAATAAATTTAAGAAACAGTGAAAGTAAGATGGAACGAATTTTAAGTCTTTTTTTTTCTTGGTATATTCCTTTATTATTGCGATAGCTTAGTTGGCTTAACTCTTGCGGTGGAACCAAGAGTCCATGGGTAGGGATGCGATGTAATAAAAAAGTATAAAGAACAAAATTTATAACCAAGTCCAAAGTAATTGTCTGCCCTGGTTCTGGGAAAGAAGAATAATTACATCTATATATGTTTTTAGGTTAGATCGTCAGTGTTTTGCTTCACGGAATGATTGTGCGATTTTGGTTTGGTTGTTTTTTTAAATGTTGGAAAACAAATATTCAAAATAACAAAGGCCAAGTGCACGAGGTTCCTTACGCTGTGAGCTTTGGGGAGAATTCAATAACAAGTATTATAAATTTCAAGTCAAGTAAATAACGGTGTTTTGACTAGTATGAAATTTTTTTAATCTTTAGTGGAAGTTTTAGGCACAGATGCTTGATATTTTATAAAATTGGAAGTTGCCTTAGATTTGACTAATTATGAACTATTGGGTACTTTTTCTTGTTTGCTAAGCATTTTTCCTGTTTGTGCTAATTGTTTGTTTATCTTTATATCACTACAATCATTCCTGCATCTCCATGTTGGTTTGTGGTCCCTAATAAATGAAAGCAAAAATGTTATGTGCAGAATTTAGTTGGGATGATGTGAAGGTTGATAAACATCGTGAGAACTATCTAGGTCATAGCATCAAAGCCCCTGTTGGAAGATGGCAAAAAGGTATGGTGTTATGATCCTTTATTTTCTATTTTTGTATTAATTAATAAATAGCCAATTACAGTTTTTTCTTTCCTTGCAAGTATAAACACTAGCTATTACTTTACCAGCATTTTGTTTAAACTTACGATGTGGGGATTGGTGTGGTAATTTTAGATTCAATTGCTTGCAGCATCTAGAATACTTTGGGGATGCGTTTGGTGTCGTGTTTTTCAATTTTGTTTTGGAAAATTGAATTTGAACCTTGACAAGTGGCTTTTGGATTTAGTGTTTTCAAGATCCTAGAACTCGTATCATTTTTTGAAAACAAGGTTTGGAAATGAAAAACAATGATTTCCTCCTTTGTAGAGGATTGAGATTGTTGTTGGAAAATACCTAAAACATCAAAAACGTATTTCCGGTTTAGTTTGCAAAAGATGAGGGAAAAAGTTATTCTTAAAAACATTTTGGAATAAGGCTGCCAATCTTGTATTTGCTTATTTTCAGACTCCATAAATTGTAAAAGTTTCCAAAGGGGGTACCAATTACCAAATGCCACCATAGTGTTTCCAAGTTTCGATAACATGGGCACCTAAAAGCTGGGTTGTAAGGGTTCTGGTTGGGTAGTTGACTGATCAATATTTTGGCTACCAAATTTTGTGGAAAAAAAAAAGTTTTCTTAACCACTCATGGTCTATATGAGTGTCTCAACTGTTTATTTCTTCATTTTCGACAGGGAAAGATCTACATTGGTATAACAGGGACAAAAATTCTCAGGGTTCTGAAGATGCCTTAAAAGATGAAATAAAAAGAATTAAGGAAGAGGAGGAGCAGGCCATGAGAGAAGCTCTTGGCTTAGCTCCTAAGCGGTCTAGTCGACCTCAAGGAAATCGACTTGATAAACATGAGTTTCAAGAACTTGTGAAGCGAAGTTCTACTGCAGAGGACCTGGGTGCAGGGCATGCTGATGCAGCATGGGTTCATGGACTTGGTTTCTCAAGGTATGTAACTGGAAATTTGATATCAGAATTTGGTAGTTCTGCAATATTTCCTTCTATGGATGTGTTTGATGTGTGTGGGAGTGATTAAGAACCGATGGCCTTACTGCCTTAGTTAAAATGAAATTTAACGACAATTGGTTCATGGCTGGCTTTTGATTTGAAACAACAGAGCATGGTTTTCTAATGGCAACAGTAGACCATGCTTTTGATTTGAGACAGTGGACCATATTATGGCAAACTTATTTTTTGTTGCTGGCAAACTTTATATTTTTTTTTTTGGTTGCTGTCAATGTCAAGGATGTATGCTGCATTTTTGGAGCAAAATATCACCTGAGATGGTCAAGGGACTCTCGGCAAATGCTGGTTGTTGATTTCTGACTTCTGAGCAAGTTTTATGAGTACATGCACCTTCTTCTCTATAAAATTAGTAAAAATACAAGGGATAGAATGTACTTGCCAGTAGGCTAATCGGGGGAGTTTAGAATGTTGATTGGTATAACCTTTCTATCTTTTGTTGGCGAGCTAGCATTTGGTTCGATATTTTTGTACCTTGTTTGTTTGCTGCTGCTCCTATCTCTTGAAAACACAGACAAGTGAACATGATTTTGTTTGCCTTTGGGCAATGGCTGTAACCAGTCATAAAATACCTTAGTTCTTTCAACTGTCCATAGGTTCTATGGGATTAGAATTGCGACTCCATTACCATGAGCATCCTACTTTACGCTCGTTGTTTATGTGTCCTCTAGGTTAGTAATTGGAACAAATAACTTGGCTTCCATATTTATAATAACCCCTGCCATATGCTGTCTTAGCAGCAACGGAGCAACCTACTTCATTGTCTTTCTCTATCTCTGTTTTCTTCTCTGTACTCACTTTCTTCTTTCTTCTTTTCGTTTTCTCTGGTATTGGATTTTGCAGAGGAGCACCTCGTCCATGGGAAGATCCTAATACACTTCAACCTGGCACCGAGGAGGTTTCACCTGCGATGGAGAAGCCGGCTGTTCCCAGTCCTCCACCTCAGAACATCGAAAAAGAGGCATCAGAGGATGAAAACAGTCTAAAGAAAAGGAGGCGTGAGGAGAAGAAGCAGCACGAGAAGCATGAAAGACGAGAGAAACACCATTCTCGTGATCCCGAAGACAGGAGGAAACACAGGAAAGACAAGGAGAAGCGAAGGAGACATGACTCTGACTGAATGTGTTTCTGATAGATTTTTCTTTAGAAAAAAATGAGAGCAACAATTCTAGTGTAACTAATGTAATGGTTTCATATTTGTCTCGTTTGAGTAATTTGCTATTCACATTAAATGTTTATGTCTCGTAATTCGTTTGAATCTTGAAAACAATATTTCAATCAAAAATCACTGGATTGATTATGATGATCTTATTAGTACCCTTCACTAGTGCTAAATTTGGCTTCCATATTTATTTTTGAAAATGTCGGAAATCTTATCGTTAAACCATTCGATTCAGAATTATGAGATTTAGGTTTAAATGGAATAAGATAGAATTATGAGACTTGAACAATATCATTATGTAACAATTCCAATTAATTTTAAATTATGATTTTACTAAGAGTCATGTTAACGAATGCCTTAAGGGAGTTCATTAAGGATTCATTTTAAAAAAAAATTTTACATCATTTTTATGGGAAATATACAAAATATACAAAATATTAATTATTTTTTCATTTTTTTCATGAAAATTTTCTTAAAATTGTTTTTTAATAAGTATTTCCCTTTTACTGAAACAATAATAAGGGCATTATTACAGGGAGGAGTCGTGGGTACCACTTGAATCCCAAAAAGGTTAAAAGGCCCACAAAAAAAAGGAGGGCAAATTGATAGTTATTCCAGTAATTAAAGAGGAAAATCAAGGGTGATTTCGGAATTAAAATCTGTTTTTCATTTTTGTATTTTCAACATTCAAATATTTGTAAATAAAGAATCATTGAAGAAAAAGCAAAGCAAATTATTAAGGAAAAAAAAAACCCACCCTTTCTCGGAGCTTGGAAATTGAAAGAGTGGGAAAAAAAATGGTGTCGGCAAATCGGGAAATGGCTGTTTACTGTTTCGACACACTGGTGGCTCACTACAACAGCGAGGAAGCTCCGCCTCCGGCTTTTGATGAAGGCGAACAGTAATTTTCTCTTTCTATATTTTATTAATAACTTTTAATTTCACGCGATCGCCTCTTTTTTTTTTAGTTCTTTAATTTTATAATCTTTGAAAAAAAAATAATAGTTAAATATCATTTATGGCTAATTATGATCTGCATATGTGAATTTTTAAAAGTAGAATAAATTAAAATATGTTTATTCTCTAATTAAACTTTATACTGTTTGATTTATTTATTTTTTGAATTTTTCGGAATGGGTGTTGAATGCTGATTGCGGTTGTGTATTTGATGCAATTTAATATTTTTTAATTAATTATTTTCTGATCTATTACTTACATGGAATATACATTAGCCTTAAATATAATTACCTATTATTAGACGAACAGTGAACTCATTGCACGTGCTAGTGCGAGTGGTAGTACTGGATTTGCTAACATTTCTTGTTTATTAGGGTCTCATAATGTAGAAAGTTTAATTTTGTTTTTGTAAATACTGAGATTTTACTCTACACTACTTGAATGGAGATAATAAGTATATTTTCTTTGTTATTATGCGGAAAAGACTATTGTGTTTGGGTAAAATGGCTTTATTTTTTTTTGTTGGTGATTCAAAATATATCCATGTGTTTGGAATCTGATCAATTCTGATACTAATCTTTCATGATTATTTGGTTTTCCAATAGAAATTTTCTGGGTATGCTATAAGGCGCTTTTGATATACTTTAGATTGATCCTATGGTTATGTATTGACTGCCAGTGTTATTTAAGGCGCAAGGCGCACCGAGGCGCAAAAGGTCCTGGAGCCTAGGCGCGCGCCTGAGGAATGTGAGGCGCAAAATATAACAAAATATGTAAAAATATATAGAAAAACAATATATAAGATTGTTTCACACTATCAATTAGCCATAAATGATATTTAACTATTATTTTTTTTTATAGTTCTTATCCTAAATTTCATTTATAAATTACAAGTTCATATCCAAAAACAAAAGCAAGATTCCAATCTTCATATAATCACATCTAAAACAAAAGTTCATATCCAAGAGCATAAGAGTTACATATCCAGAAACAAAGAGTTCATCAAAAAATAAAACCAGGCAACGCCAACGTATAAGCAACTGAATTTCATATCCAAAAACAAAATTTATCAAAAAATCCAAGTTCCAATATTTCAATCCAACTACATGTCCTCATCATCAAATTCGAAACTGTCTTCTAACTCCTCTTCACTTGACGCTCCATCACTATTATCTTCTTCCCCAATATCTTCTTCATCAGTTTCTTCTTGAAATTCTTCTTCATCAATGAGAACAAGACGGTTGGTGGATTTTGTTTTTGGCCTAGAAGTTGAGACCGGTTCCTGTTCCTTCCCTTTTCCCTTCGAAGATATGGTGGCTCTATAAGACCCTAAATTTCATAATAAAAATTCATATCAATATCAACATACAACAATCCATGGACCATAATGATAATATCAATGATTAAAATATTAATATTAACAAATTTTTTTTTTTTTTGGAGCAGCAGCCTGCTGCTGTGCTGCTATTCACAGGTGAATATCACAGCAGCACAGCAGCAGCAGCATGCTGCTGCAATCCAAAAAAAAAATAAAAAAGAAAAAAGAAAACAACAACCTTACATACCTCTTAGAGTTTTAGTCTTAGCCCTTAGGGAGAGGGAGATCGTGAGTTAGTTAGGGTTTTTTTGATTACTTGTTAGAGGGATTGGGGGGGGGGGGGGCGTGAGGGAGAGGAGAGTGTGAGGGAGAGTTAGGGACTTATGGTTTTGTTTTGTTAATGAAAAAATCGGCAGTTAGGGTTTTAATTTGAGTAAAAAAATGTGATTTGGGTTGGGTTTTTTAGGTATTTGGGTCGGGCTTGGGTGGGTTACAAAAAATAAAAAACGGGTCATTTTATGCGCCTAAGGCGCTCCTTTTCTTGACCACTCAGGCGCGCGCCTCGACGCGTAGGCGCGCGCCTGAGTGGTGTCGCCTCGCCTGATGCTATATAAGGCGCATTGCCAGTCGCCTCTCTATAGGCGCGCCTGAGGCGCGCCTTTAATAACGCTGTCTGCTCTGAAAAATATCATTAATTGACAAAGCGGTGGTGCTTTGTATGGATACAAATGCAATATAATTTTGATAATAAGGGCTTGAGTGACGTTGATAAATGTATCAAAGGAATTACTTGTATGATAATTTTGATAATAAGGGCTTGAGTGACGTTGATAAATGTATCAAAGAAATTACTTGTATGATCACATAGCCTCTGCGTTTGTTTGTCAATTTTTCAGATTCTTTTATATAAGAAACAAAATTTGCTCCTTTTGAACATGATGGTAACAACCACCAGGCTTTTGTTATTCACAGTGTTCTCTTACTTTTATCATATGCGACCGAATTGTCAATTAAGATTTCTGCCGGTTGATATTGTCAATGAAGGAACTGAGTTTGATGAGTATAAATGATTTCATTCTCCTTTTGTTTTTGCTTTATTTTTCCTCTTGTAGATTTGATTTACTTGTATCAGATTACATGGCTAACATGTTTCTCAGTTTTCTTTTACTGCAATGTGATGCATCCATTAATTCTATTTCTACTGTTTGCCTTTCATTGCAATATGTGCTTCTTTGGTGGTCGGGTATTTTTAACAGTCATTTGGTCCTTGTCTCACAATTCTCAAGTAAATAGGAAAATTTAGCTCTTGTGATTTATCTCTGCAACTGTGTGGTATTATGTCCTTGTTTGATACTTATCTTATTCTGGATTCAGCCCATTGTTTGTCACTTGGAAGAAAGTGGTGAATGGTGGGGAGCCTCGTTTGCGTGGATGCATTGGAACTCTGGAAGCTCGTTGCTTGATTAATGGCTTTAAGGACTATGCTCTGACCAGGTATTATTGAGAACACACACTTTGCATATGAGTTACTTGCATGCTGATTGTTTGATTGTAGTTATAAACCTGCGTCTCAATTTCCTTGATATGTGTGATAATATCAGTAGAACGATTTCCCATTCGATGGGAAGTAATTGGTTGATATAAATACAGAAGTTCTGCAACAGGCATACCTCTTTCATATCGTAAGTATGTTGATAACTAGATATTAATTACAAGAGACAATGTAGTTCAGAATGTGTGGATAGACCTTCATTTTGATGTGAGAAATCTCTGCCCAATCATAGTTTGAAAACTCCATCTGAGACGTGCGCGAGGCGATGCCTCAGCCGCCTCGCGGCCACGGCACATCGAGGTTGTCGGCTCAGGCTGAGTTTTCAAGTTTCAACAGGCCCGCCTCAAAGGCCTGAGGTGGCCTGCATCATGACGCTTCGAGTCGGGGCGGCCTGAGGCAATTTGAGGCGGACGCCTTGACCCGAATGTCCTAAAGTTACTTTTTCTTAAAATATATATATATATATATATATATATATATATAAGGGAGCTCAAAGTTAAGATAAAGAGTCCCATTGATCTTCTTTATAGACAAAAAAATTATAGAAAACAAAATTTTCAATTTTGAAATCCTAATCGGCAGTGTTGTTAACCGTATTGACAGGGTAGCTCGATCCCGATACTTCGTTGAAAATGACAAAATAATTATTATTTTTAAAATAACCAACATTTACTATTATATTTTTTTATTAGTTGTAATTTGTTATTAATAAATTTATTTATGATAGAAATTCTATATGATGATAATATTTCTGACTCACATTTCATGCTATTAGACACAAATGATAACCTATTTAGAGATTAACAGTCATTTTATTTCATAAACCTATTTTGTTATTTTTCATTTTGTTTAGTTTTTGATGGATGCTTTTATGTATTAGTTGATATAAATTTGTTGTGAATGATTTATTTTGATGCTTTTAGTTTTTTTAATATTCGGATTGAGGTTGTCGCCTTCACTGCCTTGAGGTTGTCCGCCTCGCCTCACGCGGGGAGACCGCCTCGCACCGCATATCGAGTTTTCAAACCCTGTGCCCAATACAATCATTTGATCATGTAAAGTCAAAATATTTTGGTATCTTTTTTACTTTTTCTTTCCTATCTAGTGGGGCATAAGGCAATTCATTGGTTAAGGATACACAATGAAAATATGTCTTTTGTCTGTTCTGCATGCCTTAATTAATCTTCATTGGTTTATATTGTGGATTTCTCATGATACATATGTTTGTAATGTCATTCTTGTTTTGATCTTTATTAGTCCCTTAATTTATGGCACACACATAAGAAATGAGTTATTTTTCGTTCTTTCTTTTATGGCACACTCATAAGAAATGAGTTATTTTTTGTTCTTTCTTTCTTTCTTTATTGTTTGGTATCTGTGATATCCTCCAGTGCATTGAGGGACCGAAGGTTTCCTCCTATACAAGCTAAAGAGTTGCCACTACTGGAATGTACAGTTTCCATTTTGACTAATTTTGAAACTGCTAAGAACTATCATGATTGGGAGGTATGTGCTTTTAACTTGTTTAGTTCTTGAAACTTTTGGATTGGTATGTATTCACATTTTTAGTTCATCATGCTATGCAGCACTGTAGTTAATATCTATATGATCATACTTTGTTCGCTGATACCCTATAGGTTGAATTTGTCATTGGGAGACATTATAATTTTATCTTCTTTTGTTAGAGATGGCTTGTACAGTGTTATTGCTTGGAGTTGTAAGTATACATTTTTATTGGAAGCGTGGTGAAGTCTAGAATGCCACTTTATCGCTAATTTCAAAAATATACGTTTGGGTGCATATCATTTTAGATTGGTTAACGGCCTTCAAGTTTGGTGTCGATTGTATATATTCGCTCTTCTTAATATGCCATGTGGGATACATCTCTCTCTCTCTCTCTATTTAATTGTTTTTAAATGGGCAATTTGAATTTGTCAACTGGAGACATTATAATATTATCTTCCTTTTTCAGAGATGGCTTGTACAGTGTTATTGCTTGGAGTTGTAAGTATACGTTTTTATCGAAAGTGTGGTGAAGTCTAGAATGCCACTTTATCGCTGATTTCAATTATACGTTTGGGTGCATATCATTTTAGATTGGTTAATGGCCTTCAAGTTTGGTGCTGATTGTATATATTCACTCTTCTTAAGATGCCATGTGGGATATATCTTCTCTCTCTCTCGCTCTCTTTCTCATTTTTTAATTGTTTTTAAATGGGCAATTGCCCCTTCAACTCTTTTAATCATTATTTTAATGCTGAATCATTCTTCTCGAGTTTTGTTTGGCATCCTTTTTCTATTACGTTTTCCTTGTGGACTTTCTTATTCTATTGACTTATAATTGTAGGTTGGAAAGCATGGTTTAATTATTGAGTTTACTGACCCTGAATATAATATAAGGCGAAGTGCCACATACCTGCCTGAGGTGGCTGCCCATGAAGGTAAAATCTTGTTGCTTAGATAGGCTAATCCTTTAGTTTGGAATTATTCTTGTGAGAAATGAGGAGAGGCAATGCTTTGACAAAAAGGAGTGATTAAAAGGTTCAGAACTAAATTGACATGCACAATATATCTATATTCTTTTTGAAAAAATAATGATGATCGGATTTTCAGGTGGGTTATCCACAAGTCATGTTTTTCTGTTCATTGCTATGGTTATTTCTGTGGGAATTGTGAACTGTACAGGTAACCTTGTCACTGCCTTTATTTGAAGACGAGTCGGATTCTTTATAAAAAAACTTTGTTAAGCTATTTCAAGAATTAATTTCTTCCTTGTCAAATAAACCCATTTCTGGCTGAGTCATCAATGCCCTAGTTGTACTATAAAACTGCTTTAGTGGTTGTTATTGTCTTACTCATTCCCTTCAATATTTTCATTTGCGACAGAAGCATAGAGAGGGTATTATTATTTACCTCTTTATGCTGTGTGTTACAAAAGAAAGCCAAGTGGCACTACTGCACTGATGATACAACAGGTGCTGGCCCTCTCTCTTCCTGTAAAATTTTCATACCCTGTTTTGAGCGGGTTTCCGCCCTAGATCTTTCCCGATATTGTAACTTAGATAGCTAAGATCCATCTAAGTACGTTTTATCAATGGCTTACATACTTTTAAGTACAAAATCACTTCAGTTTCCAATGGGACAAGTATGATGTAGTGACTGTTAGTAACTCTAATTGTCTCTTTCCGGTTTTACGTTGGTGTAGGTTGGACTGAAGTGGAGGCAACCGACTCGCTGATGCGTAAAGCAGGCTATGTTGGTCCCATCACTGAGTCACTTCGCAAGCGTATACAACTGACCCGTTACCAGAGTACACTATTTACATTGCACTACAGCGACTATGCCTCGTATGTGAACACAACTAGGGGTGCAGCTCCGTCTATTGCTGGGGCTAAGTCTGGCAACAATTGATTCTTCCAAACCGCTTTTGCTAAAACGCAAATCTGGTATGGCCTAAACATATATTTAAATTTAAAAGAAGATAAACAAAACCAAATGGGGTGGAACGATTTGTTTGTGTTCCTCCCCCATATTTGCTTAGTAATTGTTATGACCTGTCTACACGATTCTTCGAATTCATTTGATTTTGAAGAAGGAATCGATCATAACACCACCTGATCGATGTGAACTCGAATTTCGATGTTTTCGCTACGAAACATTCTCATCTGGCAGCTCATCTGGGAAAGCTGCACCCGTGTAAACCATTTGCTTTGTAAGTTATAAATACCCAGGATTGTCTTTTATTAATCTCTGTATGATCATTGTTTTTTTTTTCCCAGTCCATTTAAGGATTGTAAGTGCTTTAATTATTTGGAATTGTGTCAAAAATATTTGCTAGGGCTAATTTTCTTTTTAAGATTCAACAAAAAATGTAAATTTTGCTAAAGCATATGCCGAATAATTACAAATCCTTGAAAAATAAGAAATCTGAAAATCATGTTTTAGATTCATCAATTGCTTAATGTCATAAATAGGTCAAAACAACTTTGTACGAGTACTGGTTAAGTTAAGAACTAGTCGAACAACACCAAGTGAGTCTGATTCGATCATTAATGGAGATAAACCAACCTCCACTCTCCCTTGTCCCATGTCCAACGAAGCATCCGTATTCAAGCACTTGGCTTTTGCTATTCTTTATTAGCATACCCAGCATCCCGTCCCCAAGAGTCGTGGTTTTGTGATGTATGGCTTAAGGTCTGAGGTTTTATATTCGAATTCAGAGAGTCCATTTTTTTATAAGAGTCTGAGACAACCGATGATTTTTTCTGCTCCGCTTAAGCCCGAAAGGGATGAATTGGCCGTGAAATTTTCAACGATTCCAAAAAAAATAAAAAATACCCAGTATCCCTTAAACTATACCCATCACAAACAATGCCAAAATTCACCCAAGAATACATCTCCTTGACTCGTACTTTTTAAAATTGTATTTATAGCACTATTTTGAAAACCGGACCGGATCGGTCTATCAAATAGAGAACCGATTGTGAGTTTGGTCCGGTTAATTGATAAAAATTGGGTAGCAAAAAAATCGGTCAAAACCGGTGAATTGAACATGACCTATTCATTTTTTTTTAAAAAAATCAAAAATTAAAATTTAATATTTTTTTATAATTTTTAATTATATAAAATTATTTATGACGTTGACCGGTTCTATCGATTTTTTAGAACGGTTCAACCGGTCTAATTATTGACCAATTAATTTTTTTGAATCATCGGTTCGGTTATCAAAACATTAATTTGTAGAGAGGAGAGACGTTTTCAATAGGTTGCTAAGGGTTGAAGATAATAATCAAAACATTGAGGGTAAAAATAAAATTAACCCAAAAGAATTCACCACAAGAGAAGTTCAGCAGTATTTTAATATCAACCGTTGGATCGTTCAATCCAATGGCTTCAAAGGCCCAATTCAGTTTTATCAAAATATTAAAATTTGCTCGCGCAATGACAAAACAAAATCAACAAGAAGACTTAAACTTCAACTCTAAGCAAAATCAACCGTCTCCAGATTCTCTATTTGATCGTTGATTCGCAAATCCTCCGGTTAGTAGATCACTTAACCCTATGAATTAATATTATTATTTTTTTATTATTAGCAATTGAGTTTTGTGATTCATTTCCAATCCTTATCGAGTTAATTAATTTTGATTAGGTCGCTTTTTGATTTTTGAAAATCGAAGTAGAAATGAACCAGAAAGGGTTAATATATAGTTTTGTTGCAAAGGGCACTGTCGTTTTAGCTGAGCACACGTCGTATTCTGGAAATTTTAGTACTATAGCCGTTCAATGTTTACAGAAATTGCCTTCAAATAGTAGCAAGTACACCTATTCATGTGATGGCCACACTTTTAACTTTCTCCTCGACTCTGGGTTTGGTAATTTTCTTCTAATTAATAGTTAATTTAGTTTTTTCGAAGTATAAAATTGTGTTGGTGTTAAGGTTTTTTTTTTTTTTTTGGAATGATTTATGCAGTGTTTCTTGTTGTTGCTGATGAATCGGTTGGGAGAAGTGTGCCTTTTGTGTTTCTTGAACGAGTTAAGGATGACTTTAAACAGCGGTATGGGGCGAGTATTCAAAATGAGGATTCACACCCTCTTGCTGATGATGACGAGGATGATGATTTGTTTGAAGATCGATTTAGCATTGCGTATAATCTTGACAGAGAATTTGGGTTCGTATGTGCTTCATTATATCGAATCTTTGTGTTATTGTGATGTTCAGTTGGATTGTAATGTTTGGTTATTGTTTCTAGGCCGAGGCTTAATGAGCACATGCAGTATTGTATGGACCACCCTGAGGAGATGAGCAAGCTTTCCAAATTAAAGGCTCAAATAACTGAGGTTAAGGGGATTATGATGGACAATATTGAGAAGGTACTTTGTTTCTTTCCTGAAGAACGGTATTGTTAATTTTGTAATATCAGAAATGGTATTATAGCTTCTCTAATCTTTCCGTATTAACATGGGCTATATGTTGGTTTCTTTCATGATGAATGATTATGATTTTATTAATCCTGTTACTTTATGCAACGGTGCTGCTAAACTTTTGTGGATTTTAGGACTATATATGACATATTGCAATGGAAGTGGACACCATTTAATAGATTTAACCAGAAGGTTCACTTAGATTTTGGGAAGGATGGCTTGTCTTTGATGCTATGCTATGCTGCATTTTCTGTTGCTGAATTTTTATCTCAAGTTAGGGGAGTTATCTTCCCACATGAAATTGAATTTGTCTTGTCTTGCTGTACGAATGTCGATCATCCATGAATGGGTATGAACATCTCTGGTTCAGATGTTGATTGTAACATATGAAAAGTTGATAAAGAAGCGTCTGGTGGATGTTTTGTTGGGTTCCCATTGATATTTACCCCTGTTCTCAAGGAAGTTAACATTAAGTGAGAATGATAACAATATTTTGAAAAGGTAGGTTGATGTGGCAGCCACATTTTTCTTATCCTTTTGTTTGATGGTTAGGGACTCTTTGAAAACTTCTCATTCACTCACTCATCCTCTAGCTTCAAAATATGATACATTTGCAATTGGTTTGCTTTTCATTGGAGTAGAACAAGATAAAAAGAAGTAAAGGAGTTTGCCCAATGGTGCCAAGTTGGAGGGCAGCCCTGTTTTTACTGAACATTCTGTACCATCAACTTTATAGAAAACTAAATTGCTTTCCTGTCACCTAGAAGCACTATATTATATAATTTTCTATGTTGTCAAACAGTCAGTTCATGAATCTTTTCATTGTGGATCATTAAATATTCTATTTTCTCTTCTGGGCAGGTTTTGGATCGTGGGGAGAGGATTGAGCTGCTGGTGGATAAAACAGAGAACTTGCAATTCCAGGTATACGAGTTTTTTGATTGGTCTTACAAATATCGAACACGATTAATGATTTTAGGACGTTTGAGAGTTTGCAATTGACCTCGCTTCTGCTGATTGCTGCCTTGTTGATTTTAGGCTGACAGCTTCCAGAGACAAGGCAGGCAACTGCGGCGAAGGATGTGGCTGCAGAATCTGCAAATGAAGCTGATGGTGGGAGGAGCAATTGCTGCCGTGATCATCATAATTTGGCTTATTGCCTGCAGAGGATTTAAATGTTAATGGGGCAAAGCAAATTCTAGTACTGGTATATGACAGTGTCGCTGCTAATGTCTGTTAGACATTGTTATCAAATTAGAACCTCTGTATTACTCAGTAGAGGATGAGACCTATTAAAATTAGAGCACTGTTTTTTTCATTCGTTATAGATTTATAAATTCGTGGTATAAAATGTTAGGATATAAGCTTATTGTAATATAATTTCTTATTTCCTCAAACCATATTGATAATTTTTCCAAAATTAAATTTACATACTTAGTAAAGTTGGAAAAGCATCAAAAACAGAACCCATCTCATTTTATGTAAAGTTTTCTTAGTTGACAAGTAACTGCAATTTCATAATCAATCAGGTGAAAGATTGAGATGTTGAATTTATTAAGCTCTTGTTCAATTTTAGTGATGCTTAGTAAAAGTTATATGTTCCCCAGTCCTTGAATCAGTTGATTTATGTTTAAAGGCAAAAGGCCAAGATGTTTGAGGTTATAAAAGTGAAGAAATTAAACAGGGGAATACAATAATGGATAAAATTGAACAAGAATACCTATTTGTGAGAGGATTATTAGTTTTTATTTTTTGGGTAATTTTATTTAGGGATGAAATTGTAAACAACATAAAGGATTAATGGAGATTGATGGGTTGAATTAAAAAAATAATAATAATAAAGGGATTTGATGAGACAAAAACTGAGGGTGTAATAATAGAGCAACTCCAAAATTATTATAGGTGGTGACTGGTGAGAGATTCAAGCAAAAGTTTGTGTAATAAATATTTGGGTCACTTTTCTCACACTTGTTACTGCCAAAAAAATCACCATATCTATTAACAGTTCTAGCTAGGGGTGGCAAAAAGAATCAAAGAATCGAATTTGTATCGAATCAAAATGTGATGGATTCGTATTCGATTCGTTTATTAAACGAATCTTAATATCAGGATTCGTATTCGATTCAAATATTCGTTTATTCGTTTAATCAATGATATTATTTAATAAAATAATTTACCACACTTGATTTACATTAATTCTTCAGAAGTATATACATATGAAATATGTAATTAATATATTTACAAAAACCACCTCACCAAATATCGAAAATATTAATTTTTCAATGATAATTAGCTATAATTTCTCGAATTTTAATTGAAAATTAACAAGAACTAGTAAATAAAAATAATAAAACGAATCTTAAACGAATAAATGAATCAATTAGCTTAAACTCGTATTCGATTCATTTAATAAACGAATCGAATCGAATTGACCCATTTATTAAACGAATCCATTTTTTCAAACTCGTATTCGCTTTAAAGCGAATCGAATCGAACGAATAAACGAATCCTGACCCAAATTGCCACCCCTAGTTCTAGCATTGTGATTATTTCCCGATTCATTTTATTTCACTCTTTAATCAATTAACAAAAGTATCCATTTCTGTGATATTTTTTTGGTTTGTTGGTTTTGGTAGGAGATTGCTGATTTGGTATAAAGAAAAGAGAGAGTATAAAAAGTGGGAGATTTTGAAGGAAAATCTTAGAAAGAGCCTCAGAAGAGTAATGGCTGCAAGATTGAATTTGGTGGGGGGTTTTAATTTTTGACATTTAGAGTAAAAAATCGATCGGACCGATTTAGATTGTTTTTTTATAGCCTAATTTTGAATATTTAATCGGATTGGACTCACGACGATTTCTGATTCGATCGATTGAATCAATCAATTCGGTTTTCAAAATACTGGTTTTAAGAACTTTGTTGATGTCTTTTAAACATAACACCACAAGGGCAAAAATGAAATTGCTATATTCTATTAGATTTATGGTTTAAAAAATGATACTTGCAGAAAACTATGAATCATTATCGAGATCCTGTGCCATTCAGTACATAATTTTTTTGTCCCGATTAAAAATTTATGTTAGATTTTGGGAAATTTTTTTTTTTTTTGAATCTCGAATTTTAGTATAAAAGATCCTAAAATCTGATTAGGATTTGAGATATCGAACTATTTGGTCCATGATTCGAGATGAATTTTCATTCAAATTAAGAAAACTAATCAGAATTCAGGATGAGACCGAACGAGATTGATGGGACATGACGTCCACATTATCCATTCCTATTACAAACGACTTATTTGTCAAAAACTTAAAACTAGGGGTTTTTATTATGATTCCGAAAACCACAGGGACTGCAATGTCATTATCCCTTGTTATGACAAAAAATAGTACTCACTTACCCTCTACTTCTGTCAGTTGCTTGGTTCAGAGTGAAGAGAGGGTTCGTTTCTGGCGGGAATTATTAAGAGAGTAATGGGATCGGAAGCTGCTCTCCCTGAATGGGCTACCAAGCCTTGCATTATGGGCATCGATGAAGCTGGCCGCGGCCCCGTTTTAGGTCTCTTTTTATTCTTTCTCCATTCCTTTTTTGTTTCTAATTTTAGTTCTTGTTTTCTGAATATATTTGTTTTTAATATTTTTTTTTATTTATTTATATCAGGACCCATGGTGTATGGATGCTTGTACTGTGCCTGTTCCTATCAGAAGACTCTTGCTACCTTGAATTTTGCAGGTTTCATCTTCAACACTTAATTTTTTTTCCTGGGTTTTGTTTAATTTGTTCATTTTATGGAGAACTTATATGTTAATATCCGATTTTCTTTTTTAGTTAAAATTGTTTTAATGGTCTCATTGTCTGAAACCTATTTGTATAATGAATTCGGATATATATATATATTTGATTTATTTGAGGAAGAGATAAACATTTTAAGAGTTTTTAGACTCCGAATGATAACAGACTGATTACTAATCGTGATTTCTTTTAAAAACTCTATTTGCGTTATAAACTGTGATGGTATGAAGTGGATTTGTACTTGAAAAGTGTTGAGCGTGTTTGGCCATATGACAAAGGTTGTCGTATCTTTGTATTGTTTGATGAATACCTTCGTCAAATTCACAAATTGTGCCCGTTACAGTTATTTTTTTTTTTGAAAAGTTCTGGCAGTATTTTACTGCGATCGAGAAGTTATTTACCTTGCAATGTAATCAATTTAGTTGTATACAAACATTTATTTAATTTATTTTCAATCAAAGTTCAAACTTTTGCTTAGTCTATGTTCTTTCTTCCCCACAGTGGCTTTGCTGTTTGCCATGTCTTGTGGGATATGTGGTTTCACAAATTAACTCCATTTAACTTGCCGCCCTCTAGCTTATTGTCTTCTTCTATTGTTTCACTAGATCACCTGGCTTCTTAACACTTGATATATTTACTTCACATTTGATTGCCTGCAGATTCAAAAACACTAAAGGAAGAGAAGAGGGACCGATTATTTGAGGATTTGAAGGCTAATGAATTGATTGGGTGGGCTGTGGATGTCATAGATCCCAGGGAGCTCTCAGCTAAAATGCTCAATAAGTGCGTGCTGTGAATAGTAAGATTTTTCAGGTTTTCTAACGTTTTTCCGTTTCTCATCAGATTTATTCTGTTTGCTTGCCTACAGAAATAAGATAAACCTAAATGTGATTTCACATGACTCAGCAATTGGCCTGATTACAAGGGTATTAAACATAGGAGTTCTTCTAACTGAGGTAAAATTCTTCATGACTTATATGAGATTCATGGTACTCTTAATATAGGACCATCATTTAATGCATTCTTTACTACTAGCTGAAAATCAACTCTTGACACCAAAGTTAGGCTATGAGCTTTTAGATTAGTTGTCGCTTCATATCTACCATGTGACCTATGCCTGATTATAAAAATGTTTGAATTATTTTCAGAAGGTTATTTGTCAGGAAAGTACTTCCTTTCATACTAGTGGAAAGATTTACTAGATAAGCAATAATAGCGAGGGAGTAGGAACAAAGTTCAAGTGTTTATCGGCTGACTAGACAAGATTGGAGAATTAGTCAACCTACCAGTGTTGTTAAGGCCCAAGGCGCACTAGGGCGCAAAGGGTCCTAGGCGCTCGCCTGATGAAGGTGAGGCGCAAATTGCAAAAAGAAAAATTAAGTATCCAATCAACTAAAATAAAGAGAAATTATTGAAAAAATATATATATATAAAAGAATTACAATAATACAAATACTGATAATATAAATTGATGTGTTTGTCGAAATTTAAATTGAACCCCAGGTCCCCAAAACCTATCTTAATTTATTAAATAAATGTTATACAACTTGATTTCAGGTTAGATGAGTCAATTCAAATAGGGGTTTTCTCACTCATTTTTATAGGCGCGCGCCTGATGAAGGTCGTTTGGCCTGACCCTTCACGAGAGGCTCTGAGCCTGAGCCTGAGGTGCATCTAGGCACTTTTGAGGCATACTTTTGACATCTATGCAACCTACTTATGGTTTGAATTCCAATGGGTTCAACTTGAGACTTTTTCCTCCAATAAGCGAAACAAATCTAAATATGTTTATATGTTTCAGGTTTATTTGGATACGGTGGGAGATGCAGAGAAGTACCGAGTAAAACTGTCTGAAAGATTTCCTTGCATCAAATTTGTCGTATCAAAGAAGGCTGATAGTCTCTATCCTGTTGTTAGTGGTGCAAGCATAGTTGCTAAGGTATTGAGAACTCCTTTTCCAAATCTTGTCTGTTTTAAGTTGTCAGATTATCTCTAATTTATTTGAAAATGTAGGTCACTAGAGATCGAGCTTTGAGAGAATGGGTGTTTGAGGAAACGGCTGAAAATATGCATCGGAACTTTGGTTCTGGATACCCTGGAGGTGAAAGATGCCTTATGCTGTTTGTTGTTGTTGCAATAACTTTCAAAATTTCAGAGGGTTATTCTAATATGAGGTATCTGGTAATCTTTTCATGTCTTTAGATCCTGGGACCAAGGCTTGGTTGGAAGATCACAAACACGTTGTATTTGGATTCCCAAGTTTGGCCCGCTTCAGTTGGGGTACATGCACATCTCATTTCAAAGACACTGTTGAAGTCTTGTGGTTAGTCCTTATTCTTAATTCTCCCCAAAGCCTACAATGTGGGAAATCTCGTGCGTTGGGCCATCCTTGGCAATTTTTGTTACAATTTTTCAGTATCACATCATGTATTGTGTTTATGCCTGTCATATAGTCTGTTCTTTAGATGTCCTATGCCCTGTGAATTTTCCTACGTCATGTGTGCTTTCCCTGGATTCAATTCCATGTACGGTGCAGCATTCTTTGTTTGGGCTGCACGTCTTTGTAGCATTTCAATCCTGAATCTTTTAGAATCAGCCATTAGTATCTGATAATTCATTTTCTGTGGTGCAACAACATAACTACTGATCCTTTGAAAATATTGACGTTGAGTCGCTATTAATGTGAAAACGAATAAATATATTTAAGTTTCAGTAGATAAAACTTTTCCAATGTCAATTTTTACTTATTTATTAATTTGTTCATGTTTGTTTAGGGAATCTGATGAAATAGATGAAGATGGTTCCAGCAGAAGTGGCAAGCGACAATTGAAATTAGGCAATCTTGGCTTCACCTCATCAAAGCGAAGAAGTGAAGAAATTGAATCAAGTGGTAAAGGGCGCTGCAAGTTTTTTGAGGCTCGTAAACTTGAGCAACTCACTCATTTCTAAATGAAATCTTTGATTTTCTCCAGTAATTCAGTTTTCTTGTATTGAACAAATGAATGATCAGATCATGCATTCACATTTACCCTAAAGAGTTGGAAATTTGACTTGATAAGTGGAGTCAGTTACGTAGATCTTTTGACGCCATTGATTATTTTGAATCAAAGATTTGTATGCATTATGATATACATGACTCTTTGTTAGTAAAGTTTAGAATAAATAATATGTACATTTCACACACATCAATCTAACTGTTTTCTGCACACCAAGGTATTTATCAGTCTAGTTTTGCAGCCCAATGTACACGTGTACAAGAGAGGCGACAGTGGTCGCGATGAAGGTAAGAAGTCGTACACAATTCCGACTGCAGCTGCCAGCACCATGATGTGTTTGCGGGTGGAGGTTACTCTCTGCGCCGCCCTGTGCAAAAGGTGATCCAGGTCCACCATTAGTTCTGTGTTCACCAGTGTCGGTTGATCCTCCAGAACCGATACCACGGACAATTTTGCCATCGTGTGCTACGCCATTTCTGGCATAGTTTTCACCTTTAGCGGTTCTGGTGCCATGTTCATGTTGTACATCCTTCAAAGAATCTGTAAATACAACTTGGACAGGAGTTATGTTGGCTCCCAGGTGATTGGGAACAAAGACAGATACATGAACAAATACAATCCATATGTTTTGTTTCTGACATTAGAACCATCAATTAATTTATGTTGATTAGAAATTATTATCAAGAATTTCCACAATGAAAATTCTTCCAACTTTTTTTTCCTTGGGATTTTCCATTAGAAAGAATTTCCCAACAGAAAAAGCTAATATTGGATGATTTAGTAATCAATTTGATCATCTTTCATTTTATTGAGTATTTTTACTTGAGTTTATGTTTGTTTTTTCAACAAATTGGAACTAAAACCAAAGATATAAACAAACTCATCATAAGCAAAAACACAAAAAATAAAAATCTAAGAAATTAAAGCTACATGTAAATCATAAGCAACAAACCCAGCTTATTATTTCCCATTTGGCTCTTGCTTTCCTCTAGTTTTGCATGCAGTTTATATAAAAATAAAATCTTGAATATAGCAAGATAAGCACACAATAATTATAAAGTGATCTTAGTAATAAAAATAAAGTAGTAATAGTCTATACCGTCAAATGCGGTAGGCGGGATAAGTCATTTTGATAATCAAACCTGTCTAAACGTTGTATTTAATAAAGAGATGAGTTGACTAGTCAAACATATAAAATTTAAAATAGGTAAGCACGGTTAACCGTCTAAATAAATGTTTGAAAAAACCGTCCAAATATCGCTTAGGCTGCACCTTTAACAGTACATATAATAGTAGTAGTAGTAAAATTTATGGCCTGAAAGTCATAAAATGGAATTAATGGATGCTGGTTTTTCCTCTTATTATGGAATTTGAGATTATTGTAATTTGCATCCAGCTATGTATCTTCATGGGCCACTTTCAAATAAAGAGTTCCTTTTTTTTTGGGGGTCTAAAGTTTTATTCTGAACAAAAGATCAAATTATTCAACAACTTTTGCTCGATACTTATCAACATTTTCATGGGTCCTCCCACTACAGGCTGAGTTGAAATATACCTAGGCAACTTTATAGTATATATAAGATTGTTTTATGGAAAAAGTAAACAGCATATATAAAAGAAATAAATAAGGACAAAAGAATGGATAGAGATAACTTTAAGAATTAACAAATACACACACATATATGTGTGTGAAAATTCTCGGTTCAAGATGTTTGTATGAAATTTTCATGCAGATAGGTGAGTATTTTCTCATGTCGGGAAAATAAAACATGAGAATGTAGGTGTACTTTCTTGCCTGTTCGCATGAAAATTTCATGCGAACCGCACCTGAGAATTTTTGTGTATGTGTATGCGTGTGTGTATATATAATGAGGTATAATAAGGATATTCTTAACTTATTATGTTGAGGACTCCACGGAGAAAATACATATTTCAATGTAGTGTTATTTGTCTTTTAATTTATTGAAATATGTGTGTATTTTTTATCTTTTAACTTGGTGTAACACCCCGCCAGAGGCAGGATGCTACCAGTAGGAGACATGATTGACCCATCTCCATAAGCCTCTGAAATTACCAAAAATTCGGGATGATGTATCCTAAAATTGGACAACCTGGATCACAGTCCAGTATCAAAGGGAATTTAAAAAGACATTAAACAAATAAAAGGATCTCAGGTCCATACAAATCTCATCAAAATCATATCTCAAGGGCTCTGCCCACATCATCAATCAACACTCAATGGCTATCTGCCCACCACATCATAAACAATCAAAACATTTACTTAATATATATACAAACAGCGTGCTCAACACGACAAATAAAGCAATAACCAAATATCCTAAACTTCTAAACTTCTCACAGGACACTTGCGAGGGTGACTGCCGCTTGGGTGATCCATGTCTCGAGCATGACTTCCAAAGCTGAAGTGGCTGACCCATCTGGTTGCCAACCTGCAAAACTAGCAAACTGGTTTGGTGTGAGTTTTAAAAACTCAGTAAGTAACCATGCTCATGCAACCAACAAAACATAAAGTCAAGCATACTAGAAACTTTTCAACATTACCAAGTTACAAATTCAACTTTACCAACATTTAACTAACCTTTTATCTATTACATATGCAAATTCTCATATCTATTTACGTATATATGTGCCAATTTAAAATCCAAAACATCCTAAGCATGAATACCATAGAGTATATCATTTAATATCAAATTCACTTCAATCACATGAAACATGAAATCATACATAAATACTTTTATCACAAATATCCATCTTTGAAATATCATCAAATCGGCAAATCCAATAAACTTACTTCTATTCGATTACAAACTATTTTTTATACCAAAACAAACTTTCTTTAACTTACTTGAATCACGATAACCTTACAATAACTTTACATTCAGGATTCATATGCATTTACACACACCATAACACCTTTCTCTTATATTCATGCAAACATACTTTCTGAATTCTTACACATACATTTGTACCAATACAACTTATCAAACACGCTTTAAAACATCTGATATTCACATCAATTTTCAAATCATACATTCATTTCACATAAGCATACACTATCTGTATATGTTACGAGTTTTATCATACACGTACATACACTCAGACATACATACAATCATCGTACAACCAACCACGAAGCACACATAACAACCAATTCATCACAAAACACATAATCAAACAACACACATATAAGGCTGGCTTGTGCATACAATGCTCGTACGAGACTCATTACCGATTTTAGAATAAGTATGAGATGAATGTCGTCCGAACGGATTCCTAACCAGCCCGACTACTATAACACGAGATTATCAACCAATTAACATACACACGTGTACACATATCACGTGACACAATCTCACATACACAACACATACATGTCAAACATTGTCTATCATCAGGTATACATATATATATATATATATACATAAAAAAAAATATGAACATACTTATCACTTCGAATTCCGATACCCTAGCCTTTCACAATCTTTCTATCTTTTACTTTTCAATCAAATGCACTTTATCTCCAGAATTCTTATTAGAAACATTCATTCATAAACATATCCATTCGTACACGTACTTTACCCATTTAAAGAGCTTAGCTTATACCGATTTAGAAAATATGATTTGCTCCATTTACCGAACCTATACATATCTAACATCATATACATATACATGTTCATATACTTATACATGCTTATACATATACTTTTACATACTCATACATTTACATAACGTATACATATCGTTACCGATTCTTATACTTTTATCCATCCATACATCCACACAAACATTGAGCTCATTTCATAAGTATATAAACATGTATAGAATATCAGTAACAAAGTTCTATACCTGTGGTGGTCGTTTATCCTTACCATGTGTAACCTCGAATTATGTTTTCAAGAATATCTCTTATCTATTCTCGTCTTACCCTAAACACTTCAATCATATATGGCTTCGTGAGCACTCCAGGTCCTAGTCAAGTCTGCCAAAACAAATGGCGAAACATCGTTAGAATCACAACTTATGAAATTCTCGACTTAGATTTGACAAAGTTCTGGATCTTTTCGGGACAATCGAATCAAGTCCGATTTCAATATTTTCAGTTCCAGTAATCTTAAAACATCATCATTATAAACTCATCCAAGTGATCAGTTAAATTAAATTATCGGTTTACGCGTTTTTTGAAAATCTTTCGAAAAAGTTTCCGCAAACGCTACGGAAGGGTCCCAAACCCTCCGAACTTACCCGGATTTATCAAAACATATTCGTAATATCTTTTATAACTCATAACTATCATTAAAATCAAAACAGATCATTCTACGCTAAAATCCACTTTTATCGAAAACTTGCATATTCTATCGGATCGATTAAACTCGTTCCGTTTTTACTTGGATTCTACCAAATACTCATATTCAATATACTAATACTCAAACAATTCATTTTAATCATTACGTTACTCTACAAAACTACTGGATACATTCGAAAATTTAATGAAAAACTTGAAATTTGGAGGTTTTTACTGTGAGGTCTTACCAAGATTTCGAGGGCATATACGGACTCCAAACGATTCCACGAACGAGATGAAATTGATAGAATTTTGATCGAAGCTACTGTTCATCGTGGGTCACTATTTATCCTAATATTCTTTCCTCGTTTTGCGTGCAATCGTGCACGTAATGGAAAATCTGTCATCGCCAACTTATAGTACTCTCTGAGAGCTTCGATTTGACGGGTGGTTTGGGCCATGAAACGAAGCGACGAGTCAGGATCGATAAACCTATATGTGCGCCTATTTCACCTCGGTTTCGTCGGATTCCGGCATCCCTTGGCCGGCTACCGGAAGCTGGTGGTAGGGGTGAGCCGGCGGTCTTTTCTGTGCTAGCGTGCCGGCCGGTGGTGGTCAGCTGGCCACTGGCGCAAGCATCAACCAAAAACGCAGGGAGGGGTATCAGGTGGAGAGGATGGGAAACTTATGCCAACTTTGCAATTTCTTGAAACTTAAACAGTATATATAGAAAAGTTTCTGCAATTTACATTCAGACCCCCAAAAATTGAAATCAAGCCCATATCATGAAATTTTCTCGAAAATTCACATTTTGAAGCCATTCTGATGTAAATTTCGAAAAGTGCTCAACATGAAAGTTGTTCATCTCGAAAAAATGAGTCTGATGATTCAAGAATCAATTCAATCAGAGTGCGTTTGCTATCTTCATTGCTGAAACAAGAAATTTTTACGTGTATAATGATATAAATAAAAATCATGTAATCGGTTCTCGAAACCACGCGTTTTCCAACGTGAAAAATCTTCACTTTAAAATATTCCGATCTATTTTCCAACACAAAAAAACTCTTATTTTTGAATAGCATCTCGTTCCGAATTCCAAACTTCAATTCGAAAATCTTCCAGAACCAATCCAGAAATATTCGGGATATAACACTTGGTCAATGTAGTGTTGTTTATCTTTTAGTGTATTGAAAGCTGTGTTTTTTTTTTAACTTGGTCACTACTTATTCAGTTCAGGATGTCCTTATTGGAATCTCATTAATATAGTCCAGTAACATATAAAATAGCATTAAGAGAAATATGTGGATAAACATACTGATCATGAGGATAATATACTCTGGTGGAGCGTTTCTTTAGCTTGACTCAAGAGGCATATCAATCTCAGATAGAGAAGGAGTTTGTACAATCTCAGATGGTAGGTGTAAACCCCATACTTTTGTAAAGGTTTTATTGAAAAAAATAGACATCTAAGATCAAAAAGTCAAATTTTGAATTGGTCAAAAGGTACCAAAATGTAAAATTTTGAAACTTTCGAGGACTAAAATTATAAAATTCTAGAGTTTCGTGGACAATCTTTGCTTTAATCAAACTTCAGGAGGCTCAATGATATTTTCCAAGGGTTGAAACATGGCACCATAATGGACTAACACGTGCCACGAATCGGTGTGCAACACGTGGCCTAATCAGCGAGCAACACTTGTCCCAATCAGCGAGTGACACGTATCCCACTTATATCTATATATGTGGCGCATCCCCATTCTCTTAAATATTCAAAACACACACTCTCTCTTATGTCGCGAATCTTCCAATGCCCGTCGTTGCCCCACCGCAGCTCCGACGATTGCACGGGCTAGCCCACCGTGTTCCTCTGTCGATGTTCTTTCCAATGCCATCGACACTGCCGACATCAGAGCCCAGACTTAGAGTACCGAAGAACGTCGTCATTTTCCCCTCCGTACGTCGGCGTCCAACCACTGTTGATGACACCTCTGGCGAGTGCAGCGTCCTTTGCCCATTTCTGATCCAACACCACCGGTCCCACAGCCATCAGAGGTCATTTGCTCGATTTCCATACCAAGGGAGGATAGTTTCGACTTTTGATCAAGTCCGGGAAATCCAACTATTGGATCGACGAACGGACACAACCAACGAACTCGACGAGACAAGTGTGTGAATATATAATTTGACCGTTGAAATTTGTTAGACCACGAGAACCATGTCAGAATTAACATAATGTGTTTTGTTTCACCCTTGTTATTTAGCACTAATTAAAAGATCATGTGTCTGCTTTCTCTAGAGAAACTGAAATTAGTTAAATTAAGAATGCAACAGTTGATTTACATTTTTTTATTTGAAAAGAAAAAAAAAAAGGAAAAAGAAAAAATCTAAAACAATGTTAAAGCAAGTGGCCGGATCTCTCCTTAAAATGGACTTAAAATTTATTAAATTGCCCACTTGTTTCCTCTTATGCAGCCATTAATCTCTTTCTACTAATAAAATCTTTAAGTGAATTCGGTAAACTATCACATCACAGTGGGAATGGATATGAAGTCTTATTTGATTTTGACGTGTGGGTTAAAAAAAACAAAAATGATATACGTATATATTTCAACACATAATAATACATGTAATAGATTAAAAATAAAAAAAATAATTTTATCCTATAATGAATTTTAATATTTTAATATTTATATGCTCAATTATACAAAAATATCATTATTCTGTGTGAGTTTGTTTTTTTTATGACAAGAATCGATCGCTTGTCATAGTGAAACATCCAATGAAATAAGTGCATAAAAGACATCCGATAATATATACACTTATCTCGAAAATAACTAGATCTCTCTCACTGTAACTATAATTATCACTGTAGCGATCACTGTCGCTACAGTGAAAGAAGTATAGCTACAGTAACTACATTTATCCCGAAAATAATTACATCTCTCTCACTGTAACTACAGTGAGAGAAGTGTAGTTATTTTCGGGATAAGTGTATGTATGTGTATCACTTCTCAATAACATATTATTTTATTAATAAATTAAATTTTTTATTAATTTATATATATACATATAACAAATTTTTCAAGGGAGAGAGAACTATTTCCGCTCGCTTCTTAATCGCTCAGCCATTGAGTAGACCCTCTCGAGCTCAAATGGAAATACTTTTTCAGTCCGTTCGTATTACCATCTAGCATCAGATTCGACTCTTTCAACTGATATTGTAAAAGATTTTCTGTAAAATGACCTAAAATCTCCAAAACATATTGATATATATATGTATATATATATTGTTGACGGCTGATTTTGGTCTCAGGGCAATATGAGAATATTACTCCCGAGACAATCCTCTCTCAATAGTGAATTTGTTCGGTTAAGGGGGAACCAAAAGCAAATTTAGCAAAAGACAGATAAATGCACCAATCAACAAGGAGATTTAACGTGGTTCGGCGGATCAGATCCCACCTACGTCCACGGGCACAAAACAAATGATACTTTTATTACCGAGATATGCTTCTCTGATAGCTCTTGTGTTTACAAGTCTGATGGTAATGATCCTCCTCTTCATTCTGATCCCCTCTACACTCACTCTACCCTCCTATTTATAATGGTGAAGAAATCAGATTCCTATTTGTACAAGAATTCCCAGTTAGAGATGGTTTCATTTTCCTATCATGATTCATACTTTTAAAACTACCTTCACTTCTTTTATCCTTTTAGGATACTGACTCATCAGTTCTCTTTATGAAAATATGATAACTTATTATCTTATCTTGTATGGATAGAATGCATTATCTTCCCGAATATGTCTTGCCCTATGCTCGGTTTTCACGAGGTCGGTCTTCATGTGGTCGATCATAATAGTCTTTTGTACTGAGAATGCTGATGTCGACCTGATAATTGTCCGGTCATCTTGAACTCAAGTGCTCGGTCACTAACCGTAAAGTTCCCGGCCCCTTACTGTTGACTCTTTAGTGGTCGGGTTAGCATTAATAATCTTGACTGAGAAGTGAATTACATTTTTTACCTCTGTCGTGCTGCTTAAATAACATAGTGCATGAAAAGACCATCAACATCTGTCCCCTAGTTCTCGGTTCCAACGAGTATGCAAGTTGGTGCCGGGAACTATATAAAGATGGTGTGCTGATCGCCTTGCTGGTGGTCGCTCCAGAAATCACAGAGAAATTGCCTTCGCCATCAACTAAGTCTTCTGTTTCTATCTTCATATCCTCGGTTATTGGAGATGCTGACCCTATTCAGAACAATTCTCGACCTCAAAGCAAATTGCTTACTTGGGTCGTTCCATCAGGAGATGAAGTTCCTCTTGTTGTCCAAACTAAAAATGACTTCTCCTCTGTAATATCTGTACCAGAGATTTAGAGGTCCTGACCCCTGACTGATCCAATCTCGATTGTGAGGAGAAAATTTTGCCTCTGAGCTAACGATGATGTGCTCGGTGGCATGTGATCCTGTCTCGAGCTGTGAGAGATGCTCGGACCTGGGGGAATGTTAGGCCCCCAGTCCGAAGGGCTGACTCGGTGGGACGCAACCCGACCCCGAATGAAGAGAGGCACTTGGACCTGAGGGAATGTTACGTCCTCAGTCCGAAGGGCTGACTCGGTGGGACGTACCCCGACCCCGAGCTGAGAAAGGCACTTGGACCTGGGGGAATGTTACGTCCCCAGTCCAAAGAGGTAGACTCGGTAGGACGTAAGCCGACCCCGAGTGAAGAGAGGCACTTGGACCTGGGGGAATGTTACGTCCCCAGTCCGAAGGGCTAATTCGGTGGGACGTAACCCGACCCCGGATGAAGAGAGGCACTTGGACCTGGGGGAATGTTACCTCCCCAGTCCGAAGGGCTGACTCGGTGGGACGTACCCCGACCCCGAGCTGAGAAAGGCACTTGGACCTAGGGGAATGTTACGTCCCCAGTCCAAAGAGGTAGACTCGGTGGGACGTAACCCGACCCCGAGTGAAGAGAGGCACTTGGACCTGGGGGAATGTTACGTCCCCAGTCCGAAGGGCTGACTCGGTGGGACGTACCCCGACCCCGAGGTGAGAAAGGCACTTGGACCTGGGGGAATGTTACGTCCCCAGTCCGAATTGGTAGACTCGGTGGGACGTAACCCGACCCCGAGTGAAGAGAGGCACTTGGACCTGGGGGAATGTTACATCCCCAGTCCGAAGGGCTGACTCGGTGGGACGTACCCTGACCCCGAGGTGAGAAAGGCACTTGGACCTGGGGGAATGTTAGGTCCCCAGTCCGAATGGCTGATTCGGTGGGACGTACCCCGACCCCGAGGTGAGAAAGGCACTTGGACCTGGGGGAATGTTACGTCTTCAGTCCAAAGAGGTAGACTCGGTGGGACGTAACCCGACCCCGAGTCGAATAACTAAGTGGCCTCGGCGGAACGAAATCCAACCCCGAGCCGAATAATCAAGTGGCCTCGGCGGAACGAAATCCAGCCCCGAGCCGAATAAGCAAGTGGCCTCGGCAGAACGAATCCAGCCCCGAGCCGATTAACCAAGTGGCCTCGGCGGAACCAATCCAGCCCCGAGCCGATTAACCAAGTGGCCTCGGCGGAACCAATCCAGCCCCGAGCACTGGTTAATCATTGGGACTTATTTAGATGGGAAGTGTATCCACCTTTGAAGCCCTATCGAATCTGACTTGGGCTTCCCCTTGTCAGACTGACGAAAAAATAAAAAACAAAACTTTAGAAAATAAAATCAAAAAAGTGTAAACAACAGCACAGATACCTTAGAACAGCGTCCCGTCCGAGGTCTTCAAAACACAATTCTGAATCTTTCAATTCAGTGTCCCGGTGAACTAGGATTTGGATCAAAGAGCGTTTAAAATGGTAATGGCACATCCTCTGTACGCCAGGTCACTGTGGAGCCTGAGTATTATGCGAGGGCTCCTCCTTACAACGCTGGAGCAAGCACACGCCACGGGGGCACAACGCCTCCCCGTGCTGCGCCTCTCTTGGATCCAAATGATGAGTGGATCAAAGAGTGTCTGGGATGCTAAGGGCACATTCCTCCTTACGTCCGGTGTCACTGGAGCAAGCAATTGTCACGGGGGCATCGTCTCTCCCTGTGCTATGCTTTCTCACGGATCCATTACATCGGGTAAGTGAGGATCGGAGAGTGTTCGAAACATTAAGGGCACATTCCTCCTTATGTTCGGTAACACTTGAGCAAGCAAACGCCACATGAGTATCATCCATCCCCGTGCTATGCTTCTCACGGATCCTATTGCGTCGAGTATGTCCCCGAATATTCCGAGGACCCCGAGCTAAAAGAGACACTTGGTTCTGGAGGAATGTCCCGTCCCCAGACCAATGAGCATGACTCGGTGGGACGTAACCCGACCCCGAGCTGAATAATCAAGTGGTCTCGGCGGAACGAAATCCAGCCCCGAGCCTGTATCTTGTTTGTTCTACGTGCTTGTAAACTTGCATTCACCGATAAGAACACGACTGTCATAACATGTCCATAAATTGTCCGCCCCATAGCCATCTTCTTCAATGTAGCAATCAGATCTTGCTTCGGAAATAATTTTGACACGAATTTAAACCAAAAGTGCAGTGTGGGGTCTAAAATTAACATCCCGTATCCAGCCATCCTTGATGTTCTCACCAAATCATAAGGTTTTGAAGATGCAAAAGTCTCCAAAAATGAGGCCGTTTTGGCAGAGGATGTTGAAAAAGCAGATGAAAACAGAGAATAATAAGGAGATGCTCCATTGTAAGCCCTCGTCGTCGACTTCCTTAAAAAATCCGTCAACTTGAAGTAATCTCTTGACTGCGTCTGGTTTTTCAGTAGGTTCAGGTGGATTCTGCCAACTGGGTCTGTGAATACGCCCGTGATTTTCTTCTTGTTACATTGTTGGCCATGCAATTATCTTCAACTTATGCTGTATAGCAGCGAGTTGTTGTCTTCAAGGCTCCATGGGTAGTAGCAAGCCTTTGATTCTCTGTCGCAAGCTTCTGCATCTCCACGTGTTGTGCAGCAATCTTCTGTTCCATAACTTCCGTGCATTCTCAAATCAAGGTTGCAGAAGAGAATGATGTGGAGACCAATTTCCAAAAAGCAAGTTACACTCTTGAAGCAGAAGTTAAGATTTACTATTTAAGAGTCGATTTAGTGCATTCAGAGGCATACAAGGTGCTTTATCAATACTGGAATCATCTTTCGAGGGTCTTAATGTGAAGAAATTTGATGCTGCATTTGCAGTTGATCCCCTCTACCATCGAACATCAGCTCAGTTTGATGAAGGTGGAGCCAATGGGCTCTTGTTGAATAATCTTGGAGTGTATGCTGGATGTCAGGTGTTCTTTGATTCTCGGGAAGTACCCGGGAAGGGCATGTCATCTGCAACAACCCTTGGGATCATAGTCAACCAATTTGATGAAGCTAATAAAAGGTTGTCAGATACTTTTTTTTTTCTCTCTCTCTCCAGAAATCGATAGACCAAGTTGAAGCTGTGTATAATAATGAAGTCGAGCCTGATGATGTTGAATTTGATGATTGTTGGATCAATGATTTTGATCATGATGACCAACCACGTGTTGATGAGAACCACAATGATTCTTTCACTGGCTATGAAGAGGTTTTGTCGCAGACTATGTGTTCATTATTTGAAGAATTTAATATGAATTTGTACACTGGTTTCTCTCTCTCTCTGTCCATAGGTGATTTCCATCTTTTGTCATCGTCTTACTACGTAAGCCGCTTTTTGTTGAGTTCCCCACAGACGGCGCCAACTGTTGACGGCTGATTTTGGTCTCAGGACAATATGGGAATATTACTCCCGAGACGATCCTCCCTCAATAGTGAATTTGTTCGGTTAAGGGAGAACCAAAAGCAAATTTAGCAAAAGACAGATAAATGCACCAATCAATAAGGAGATTTAACGTGGTTCGGCGGATCAGATCCCACCTACGTCCACGGGCACAAAACGAATGATACTTTTATTACCGAGATATGCTTCTCTGTTATCTCTTGTGTTTACAAGTCTGATGGTAATGATCCTCCTCTTCATTCTGATCCCCTCTACACTCACTCTACCATCCTATTTTATAATGGTGAAGAAATCAGATTCCTATTTGTACAAGAATTCCCAGTTAGAGATGGTTTCATTTTCCTATCAGGATTCCTACTTTTAAAACTACCTTCACTTCTTTTATCCTTTTAGGATACTGACTCATCAGTTCTCTTTATGAAAATATGATAACTTATTATCTTATCTTGTATGGATAGAATGTCTTATCTTCCCGAACATGTCTTGCCCTATTCTCGGTTTTCACGAGGTCGGTCTTTATGTGGTCGGTCATAATAGTCTTTTGTACTGAGAATGCTGTTGTCGACCTGATAATTGCCCGGTCATCTTGAACTCAAGTGCTCGGTCACTAACCGTAAAGTTCCCGACCCCTTACTGTTGACTCTTTAGTGGTCGGGTCAGCATTAATAATCTTGACTGAGAAGTGAATTATCTTTTTTACCCCTGTCGTGCTGCTTAAATAACATATTGCCTGAAAACACAATCAATATATATATATATATTATATATATATATATATATATATATATATATATATATATATATATATATATATATATATATATATATATGCTTTGTAATGACGTTGACAAATGGGCGGCGAGCTAGGCCAGCTCGGCTAACCATAAAGCACAAGCATCTGCATCAGAGTCCTAAACACACGTCTAACGAATGCCCACACGCGCATTTCTATTCCCATGCACAAGCACAACAACTCCCTCTTTTTATATATCATATCATTTTTTTTTTGGGGACATTTTAATGACATTGCTGTTTCGTAAATGTCATATATAATATGTCTCTGTTGTAGTATCTTCACTTTGTTTTGTTTAGGATCAAAACGACAAGGTGGGTAGTAAGTGGGTTTTGTTTTGTTTTTTTTTTTAGTGTGACTGAGTCTGACGGAAATGGCTTCTGGGTTTTGGGAGTTGAGGCCGCTTCTGCATTTGCTGTTGCCTTTATGTTTTCATTGGATTGCTGAAGAGATGACGGTTTCTGTTCTTGTTGATGTTGTTACCAATGCTTTGTGTCCCGGCCAATTTACTTGTTCTGAGGCTATTTACATCAGTGGTCTTCAACAAACGGTAATAATAATGATTGTTCTTGTTTATGCTTTTGGTGTATGAGTTTTGGAATTTGAGATGTTTTGCTTTCTGGGTTTGTGGGGATTGCTTGCTTGTGACTAATGGAGCTGTCTAGAGTTTTGTTTTGGTCAAAAGGGTTCGAGGGTTTCTTATTTCTCTTTTACTACTTTCCTGGGTTTTCTTTTATTAATAATTGAATTAGGGAGTATTTGCCCCATTCTGTTTATGGCATCAACTTTTTACTTCGCTTTTTAAGAGTTAATTAGTGACAATTGCTTGGAACCAACAGTAACAATAGATTGGTCAAAGAACTGTTTGATTTTGTCCAATTATTGATATTCAATGATGTTAGCTTCAATATTGTTGGTTAAATTAGTTGCAGGAAGTATACAAAAACAGTTAAATTAGTTGTTTGATTACAGCATGAACGAAACCCCCAATAGCAATAAGCAATCTGCACATAGCTTGAATTGAAACATCTTCAAAATGATCCCATTAACATCTTTGACAAACACTATAGTACCAGTAATGAATTCTCTAAGTTTATTCCGAGCTTCGAGAGATCAAGAGAAGGGATGTTGGGGGTAGATATTCATGTTCATGACTTCGAATAATTTACGTGCAACTAGTGATGATTATAAACTGTGATCATGAATTCGTATCTAATTTTATCTTGAGAAACAGTACTTAATTTTTCTTCTGTTAGCAGGTTGTTGGAGTTTTCAAGATGGTGGTACTTCCACTTCTAGGCCAGCTTGCAGATGAATATGGGCGTAAACCGCTTCTCCTTATTACTGTCTCCACCACTATAGTCCCTTTCTGTAAGTTATACAAGAACATATTCCGGAATCATTAAACTCACATACATATTTTTTTTTGCATTGAATTAATGATACAATCAAGATTGTGCTGCATATGTACAGTTTTTTCATAGCTTGACTCTGGAATTTTTTCAGCTCTGCTTGCCTTTACTCAATCCAAAGAATTTGTGTACGCATACTATGTGCTTCGAACAATATCATATATCATAAGCCAAGGGAGTATTTTCTGCATTGCTGTTGCTTATGCGGTAAGAATCATTCCTCGTTAAATAAAATTGGACAGAGAGTGCTAGGTATCCCATTTCCCTTTCCTCTGTCAGGCAGATGTTGTCGAAGACAGCAAAAGGGCTGCGGCATTCAGTTGGATTACAGGCCTCTTTTCTGCTTCACACGTCTTAGGAAATGTCTTGGCACGTTTTCTTCCTGAGAAGTACATTTTTCCGGTATGTTGGTGCTGTATAGTGTTTCTAATGTCTCTTTTGACTTGCTTGTTTGTTTGTTTGTTTTGCTTAATCTCCATTTCTGTTTCAGGTTTCAATAGTTCTGTTGATCTTTGTTCCGGTTTATATGCAATTCTTTCTGGTTGAGACAGTTGAACCAGCTCCAAGGAGAGACCATGAATCATCTTGCTTAACCAAGGTAGTTAGTGTTCTTGATAAACGCTACAAATCAATGCGAGATGCTGCCTTAATAGTTATTAGCAGGTACTCCTACATTGTCTTTGAACTCAAATAGTTCTTGGGTGCATATTTCTTGAGTTTCTTCAATATTGGTTTTCTTTTTCCAGTCCAACACTTAGGGGCATTTCTTTTGTTTCCTTTTTCTATGAGTTGGGAATGTCTGGCATCAGCGCGGTCTTACTTGTAAGTTCCCTACTAATACTACGAGTACTACTTTGATTATTATATCCTTATTTTATTTATTTCACAGTAAAAGCTTTTTCGGAAAACATTTTCCTCATTTTATGGTGTTTTAGACACTCACGGAAAAATTTGTCAACGTAAACTATTTTCCGGTCACTGGAAATGTTTAGCCTTTTTTCCCCCAAAAATGACTTGTGCAATATAAATCCATAAGTTATTTTAAGGAAAACTTTTTTTTTTTTTAATCTTATCCAAAGCTTTCATAGCTTAGTTTTAACCTCTAGAAAATATTTTCAAACGATAGTCAAATACCTGAAACACTTTCCTTTCTGAAAAATGATGTACTTGTAGAAATCGTTTTATGGCAAAACAAATGGACCCTGATCAATTTAGTAGGAAACTGATATGGAAACTCTGTGTAGATCAAGTGGTAATGGAAATGATTGTTCTTGAATGGCATGTGAGATGAAAGATGGGAGACTAATAATGCCTTCATAGTTCACAGCAAAAGCTTTAAACCATTTAACTAAAACAGAGTCAAATTTTCACATTTTGGAGAAATTATTGTAGAGAGCAATTAATGCATCCCCAAACCCTAGTGCTTATGTGAGTTCTATGTGCATCACTATATATATTATACCACCCATTTCATTGAATAATAATGAATTGTTCCCCATCAGCTTGTTTCCTCCTGAACTTGAATGTTTTGAGCTCATTATATTACTCCTTTTCAGTTTTATTTGAAGGCAGCTTTTGGTTTCAGCAAGAATCAATTTTCAGAAATCCTAATGATGGTGGGAGTCGGTTCAATTGTATCACAGGTATGAATTTACAGGAATCTGATTTTACTTTTGTTTTTAATTAGTTCATAGTGAACCTTAGTTATAAAGATCGTATTCAGTGCATATGAATCTCGCTATAAGCAGGGTCTAAACAATATCCTGATCATGGACACAGTCTTATCCTTGTTTTTCATAAAGAGGTTGTTTCCATCCAGGCTTTGAACCCGTGACCGAACGGATAATGAACCTTATTTATGAATATTCTAATGTGGGAAACAAGTGATATGTCCATTTTTTTAAAATACACTGGATCCTCAAAATTTTGCCTGCTAAGATATGTTTTAAACTGTGCTATTTTTACTAGATTTTGGTGCTTCCTCTTCTCAATCCGCTTGTTGGTGAGAAAGTGATACTGTGCATAGCATTACTTGCATCAATAGCTTATGTAAGTCTCCTCATTCTCCTCTACCAACTGGAAAACAAGAAAAAAAAAATGAAAGGGGAGTCTTAACAATTTTCTTTCTCCATGCAGGCATTGTTCTATGGCTTGGCATGGGCATCATGGGTATGTACTTACATTTACTTTATTCTAGTGTAACTATTGATTGTCTCCTAAGTGTATATAATTCTTGTTAATCAGAATACGAGAGAGAGCATTGTAGTTGAGATAAGGTGCTGAATGCGGCTAGTCGACATAGACAGTATAATATAATTCTTATATATATTTTTTTATCCGTTATCGGTATGACCTCATTTTAAGAATTTGCATCTATAACCTCCAAAATAGGGTAGTTGAGGGATGCACTCCTGGCTCGACAATATGAGATACTAGATATTTTGGCCATTTCTATGCTACTGATCATTCATGCTTACAAGAAATTTTGAAACGTACATGATGATGATTTTTCATTAACATGAAGTCATTATGCTATGCAGGTGCCCTACCTCAGTGCCTCATTTGGTGTAATTTATGTCCTTGTGAAACCTTCAGTATGTAGTATCGTCACCCTTGAAATTTTATTTCCATTTATATATAACTAAGCAATTCCCAAAATTTCAGTTTTAATGGTCATCTTTGCCATCAAATATTCAATATGCAGACTTATGCTATTATTTCAAAAGCATCAGGCTTGAACAATCAGGTTAGCATAACTATCTACTACTGTGCTTAGATGAAGTCTTTGGTTCATGTCATATTCAGTCCACACATGGTATATAACCAAACAAAATCATTTTCCAACTAGGTGGACTCGGCTATATGATCCTTTAACATTACTTTATCCCGTATCATTGTCTCATTAAACTCAGTAGCATATAGGTCTCTCTTTATAGTTTCTTTTCATGACAGCTTAGGTCTTTCCTGATCTCACTTTTCATGACAGTCAATTACTGTAGCTCACTGTAGCTACAGTAAGAGAGTTGAGATAAGTGTGAGTAAGTATATCATTACTCATTACTGTAGCTCACTGTAGCTACAGTGAGAGAGTTTGGATAAGTGTGAGTAAGTATATCATTACTCTAATCTTATTTCTCTCATTTTCTCATGAATCAGTGAGTGCTACCCCGACTTCAATTTGCTCGACATATATGTCAATATCATTTGCTCTCATTTTCTCAACAGTAGACTTAGGGGTCAACGTTGTAAATGTGTCAAACCATTTTAGTCGTGTTTCTCTCATCTTCTCATCAATCAATCAGTGCTACCCCTATTTTTTTTTTCATGGTATAAATATATATATTTTTAACAGGGAAAGGCACAAGGATTTATTGCTGGGGTGCAATCAATATCTAGTTTGTTATCACCTCTTGCCATGAGTCCATTGACCTGTAAGTTTATCTTTTCATTGCTTGGATTGTTTAAACCACTTGAATTCATATTTGCTTCTTAATTATTTATTTATATTTGTATTTACATATTTCAGCATGGTTCATATCAACCGATGCCCCCTTCAACTGTAAGGGCTTCAGTATAGTTGTCGCATCTATTTGCATGGTAAAATTTTAACTTTGCTCTCTATCATCATATTTTTACATTTTATTATTAAATTTATGGGAAAATAATAATTAAGTACTGTGACTATTAAACTTGTAGCTAAATAACATTTTACTACTAAAATTATATAAAATCTAATGTTTTACTTTTCCATCAATGTTATCTGTTAGTTGATCAGTTGACCCTAGTGTTAAAAACTTAAACTATAATGATCAATTAACGGTCAACTAAGATTTTGACGAAAAAAGTTAATTTATTTAGTAAAATATTATTTTGTCATAAGTTTAATAGAAAAATATAATATTTTAAATTTCGCAATACTCAATTATTATTTTATTATAAATTTAGTAGTAAAATATAAATAACTCTTCTTTTTTTATCTCTTTCTGGTTTGTTTCTTCTCCTTACTTTTCTCAGATGATCTCTTTGTGTTGCGCTTGCATGCTTGACACACAAGAAAAATCTAGCAGTGACAGCAGAGAAGAAGATACTGAAGCACCACTTTTATGATATCACGTCACTCATATAACGGTGGTATCGAATATTTTCTATTATTTTTGTTAGAATGTAGAAGAGAATGGCAAGAAGCAAATACAGCGTGTGCAAAAAAATAAAAAAAATAGAAAACGAAATGAAACAAGGATAGTTGCACTTCACATTGAATTTTTGTACTTTTTATGTCTAATATTATATAGTAATTTTAATTCAAAAATTACTGGCATGCATTTTTTTACACTACAATATTTTCTCCGAATATTCTGCTATATAGGCTTTTGAATTTATTTTGTTATTCTATGGTGTCAGTGTATTTGATTTTGCTAAACTTTAGTAATTACTCATAAATATATTAAGAAAATGAATGATATGTAGAGTGTAGCATGTGTTTTAATTGTTTGTTAATCAAGTTATCCTTTGGGGTTAAGGTTTCTTAATTGTGATGTAATTATTATTTTTTGATAAGATGGATATGTAAATGAATTAGGATTTATATATTCAGTTCTTTCTAGCATATATTTATTAATACACTTTCTTAATTCTTGCATATTTTCTTGATGATTTTTTTTTTAAAAAAAAAAAAAAAAATTAAAAGCCTAACGACAATCCAATTACAGTTGGAACCCAATTACCTCTTAATTAAGGCCATCATCATACATCATGATCACACCAAACATAGGGGAGCAAAATTTATATAGTTTATTGTTTTAGTAATAGTCTCATAGTCAGAATATCGATCCAGTGAGGTAAAATTTGATTTTCATAAAAAAAATGTTAAATACTTTTCATTTTAGTGAGGACAAATTAAAATTATATCATTAATAAATTAAATTTTTATTTAATTTATATAACACATTTTAATAAATTTTCAAATTAAACGGATTTGACTGATTATTAGTAAGTGTACAAGACTACGGTATTTGATGATGAAATTAATTGTCACTTAGTTTTTTTATTTTTATTTTTATTTTTGAAAATATTTGCATTAACCCAAAAACGAGAGCAACTTGATCTTGCTACTTCTTCACTTGTTCATTTGTACAGTCTCTGCATCATCTTCATTTGCTTGAAGCTTTTACTCCATGGAAAGAATCTTATGGTGTCACTTTCCCTACAAAACCAGCTGGCCGTTTCTCAAACGGACGTGTCTTGACTGATTTCATTGGTCTGCATTGCCTTCTATTTTTAATTACTTTACAATATTTAATGTCTACCCAGATCCTGCTGGAATCTTATGTACTGGTTACGATTTTTTTTTTTAGTCTTTTTCATGTTTGTGACGTTTATATTTGCCCAACTTCATTTCTCATGAAGAAACAATCAGGGTTGACCTTGGTATTTTCGGAGTCTATAATCATTCTTATATTTTGAGGTTTTTGGTTATATTATAATATTATACGGGTTAAATTTGGGCCAAGGATCCAAATGTCTTTTTATCTCAGGCCCATATATCAGACAAAGCCCAATTGGCACATGACATCCAACGGCTCTCGATTTATGCACTTGATTCTTCTTCAGGGCCCGCGAGTCCATACGCAGGAAAGAAGTCCACATGGCCCAGAGGCTACTAAGGGCCCAAGCAACTTATAAGGGTTTCAGTCAAGTCCAAACCGAACTACTTGATATGTCATTCGACATTATCAGACCAGTCTACATACCATAATCATTCTTAAACAAGGAAGCTAGTGTAACACCCCGCCAAAGGTAGGATGCTAGTGGCAGGAGGCAAGATTGACTCATCTCTATAAGCCTCTGAATTTACCGAAAATTCGGCATGATGTATCCTAAAATTGGACAACATGGATCACAGTCCAATATCAAAGGGAATTTAAGAAGACATCAAATAAATAAAAGGACTTCAGGTCCACACAAATCTCATCAAAATCATATCCTAAGGGCTCCACCCACATCATCTATCAACACACAAGGGCTCTGTGCCCACCACATCATAAACAATCAAAACATTTACTATATATATATATAAACAGCGTGCTCACCATGACAAATAAAGCAATAACCAAATATCCTAAACTTCTAAACTTCTCACAGGACACTTGCGAGGGTGACTGCCGCTTGGGTGATCCGCGTCTCGAGCATGACTTCCAAAGCTGAAATGGTTGACCCACCTAGAAGCCAACCTGTAAAACTAGCAAACTAGTTTGGTGTGAGTTTTAAAAACTCAATAAGTAACCATGCTAGTATTATAGCAAACAAGTCAAACATATCAACAGATTAACCGAATTACTAAATTGTTATAAGTTTGAAAATGAGGGAAAAATAACAAATAGATATTTTACAATTTTAAATCCAATTTAAATAATACAAAGTCAATTTGATAACATTTTCCTTTGATGTAAAGTCAACAATTTACACTAAATAATCATTTTCTAACTTTATCATTTTGTAAGATATTTATATTTTAATTACTTTAATTATTTAATAATTAATTAGTTAATTAAATACAAATATCTATATTATATTATCAAATATCACAATTTGACATTTAATTAATGTGTATTTAATAATATCATATAATAAATATAAATACACATTAATTAGGAAATGACAGATCGACTCCTAAAATATGTATCTTTCGTTTAACCGTTAAACGATTTATAAATAATCAATATTATTCATAAAAGTTGCATTAGTGCTCTACGAGTATATTTCATTAGTGAGACTCTTTAGGTTCAGGCATATCCGTCACAAAATCCAATTTCTTGTCCATAATCTACCCACCCATAAATTATGACGAACACAGATAAACTCACTGAACCATACAGGTCGAGGTCATTGCATACATATAATTCCTCCATCACAGGTATCCGGATTATTCCAGAGATATAAATATAAACATCAAATCTCTATAGATATAATCACGTCGATGTTTCTATTAGCAATATCTTAATAACACTTAGAACTCGTTTCTACAGTGTACCACGAGCCCATGGATTTAACAGATTGCTAATTCCATATTGAATATCTATCCTCTGTACACAGAACTGACGAATTCTCTCTTGACACACAAAAGATATCATGAACATCAGTTCACACCCAACGAACATGCGGAGGTCTGATCTTAATAGATCGGTGACGTGACTGCCATCAAAGTATGGAGGATAACTCATATATCTACAGTGGTATCCCAAGTCAAAGAATCACTATACTACTCAACCCGATAAGATTCTTATTAACGTTGGTGTAGCATCTATTAAGAATCTTCGGTGAGTCGTTCAGTGTTTATCCGCTATAAACACCTATACGTCTATACGAGTCTCCAAGACTCATGATTCATTGAGAAACCATTGGAATCCAAGATTCTAGTATACGACATGTACCGGTCTCAACGGGTTTACTTTACTGACCAAGTAGTGTAAACTTTGACCAGGAACTGTCTAAGAACGACAACGTCATGATACAACTCAATGTTAGTTGCGACGCTTTTGCAACAGTATCATAACTAATCATTCTAAGGTCAATTACGTCTTTACCATATAAAAATAGATGTTATAGATGGAAACTGTTTATTTTATTCATAATAAAATGTTACATAAGTATTTACAGGGAAACACATAAGAAAATTGGCGCTCTGAGCACCAACCCTAACAAGACATGTAAAAATTAATAAGAGTTTGGAACTCTAGATTAAAGCTTAGAGCTATGTCTATCATTCTAGAATTATTTGACCACCTTTGAGTGACCTAGAATTATTTGATGGGGTTGGTGCTCAGAGCGCCAATTCCGGTTGTATTTCTGTTAAATACTTCTGTAAAACATTATTATTATGAATAATATATGCAGTTTCTATAATATAATCTATCTTTCTATATGGTAAAGACGTAATGACCCGAGAATGATTAGTCATGATACAGTTGCAAAAGCGTCGCAACGGACATTGAGAAGTATCATGACGTTGTCATTCTCAGACATTTCCTGGTCAAGGTTTACACTACTTGGTCAGTATAGTAAACCCGTTGAGACTGGTACATGTCGTATACTGGAATATATAATTCCAATGGTTTCTCAATGAACCATTAGTCTTGAAGACTAGTATAGACGTGTAGGTGTTTATAGCGGATAAACACTGAACGACTCACCGAAGATTCTTAATGAATGGTACACCAGCGTCAATAAAAATCTTCTTGGGTTGAGTAGCACTTGTGATTCTTAGACTTGAGATGCCATTGTGGGCACATGAGACATCTTCTACACTTAGACGGCAGTCACGTCACCGATCTATTTAGATCAGACCTCCGCATGTTCGTTGGGTGTAGACAGATCCTCAGGGTGTCCTATGTGTATCAAGATAGGATCCGTCAGTTCTGTGTATCAGAGCATAGGTAGTCCATATGATTAGCAATCAGATAAAACCATGGGCCAACGAACATGCGGAGGTCTGATCTTAATAGATCGGTGACGTGACTGCCATCAAAGTATGGAGGATAACTCATATATCTACAGTGGTATCCCAAGTCAAAGAATCACTATACTACTCAACCCGATAAGATTCTTATTAACGTTGGTGTAGCATCTATTAAGAATCTTCGGTGAGTCGTTCAGTGTTTATCCGCTATAAACACCTATACGTCTATACGAGTCTCCAAGACTCATGATTCATTGAGAAACCATTGGAATCCAAGATTCTAGTATACGACATGTACCGGTCTCAACGGGTTTACTTTACTGACCAAGTAGTGTAAACTTTGACCAGGAACTGTCTAAGAACGACAACGTCATGATACAACTCAATGTTAGTTGCGACGCTTTTGCAACAGTATCATAACTAATCATTCTAAGGTCAATTACGTCTTTACCATATAAAAATAGATGTTATAGATGGAAACTGTTTATTTTTCATAATAAAATGTTACATAAGTATTTACAGGGAAACACATAAGAAAATTGGCGCTCTGAGCACCAACCCTAACAAGACATGGAAAAATTAATAAGAGTTTGGAACTCTAGATTAAAGCTTAGAGCTATGTCTATCATTCTAGAATTATTTGACCACCTTTGAGTGACCTAGAATTATTTGATGGGGTTGGTGCTCAGAGCGCCAATTCCCGGTTGTATTTCTGTTAAATACTTCTGTAAAACATTATTATTATGAATAATATATGCAGTTTCTATAATATAATCTATCTTTCTATATGGTAAAGACGTAATGACCCGAGAATGATTAGTCATGATACAGTTGCGAGTTGCAAAAGCGTCGCAACGGACATTGAGAAGTATCATGACGTTGTCATTCTCAGACATTTCCTGGTCAAGGTTTACACTACTTGGTCAGTATAGTAAACCCGTTGAGACCGGTACATGTCGTATACTGGAATATATAATTCCAATGGTTTCTCAATGAACCATTAGTCTTGGAGACTAGTATAGACGTGTAGGTGTTTATAGCGGATAAACACTGAACGACTCACCGAAGATTCTTAATGAATGGTACACCAGCGTCAATAAGAATCTTCTTGGGTTGAGTAGAACTTGTGATTCTTAGACTTGAGATGCCATTGTGGGCACATGAGACATCTTCTACACTTAGACGGCAGTCACGTCACCGATCTATTTAGATCAGACCTCCGCATGTTCGTTGGGTGTAGACAGATCCTCAGGGTGTCCTATGTGTATCAAGATAGAATCCGTCAGTTCTGTGTATCAGAGCATAGGTAGTCCATATGATTAGCAATCAGATAAAACCATGGGCCCGTGGTAAAGTTTAGAAGTTAGTTCTAAACATTCTTTTGAGATTGCTAATAGAATAGTCGACTGGATAATCCCGATAGAGATTTGACGTTTACATCTATATCTCTGGGATTTATCCGGATACCTGTGACGGAGGAATTATACATTTGCCATGACCTCGACCTGTATGGTTCAGCGTGATTATCCGTGATCATCATAATCTACGGGTGGATAGATTATGGACACGAAATTGATTTCGTGACGGATATACCTGAATCTAGAGAGTCTCAATAATGAAACATACCCGTAGAGCACTAGAGCAACATTAATAAATAATATTGATTATTTATAAAGTCGTTTAAAGGTTAAACGCAAGATACGTGCTAAAGGGACTAGATAGTCATTTGCCTAATTATTGTGTATTTACATTTAATACTTGATTAATTTAAATACACATTAATTAATAGTCAAAATGAGTTATTTGACTTTTATCCTAAATGAATATATGTTTTTAATATTTAATGTAAATATTATACATATATTTAATATATTTGTATTTGATTAATTAATTAATTATTTAATTGTTAAATGATTAAATTAATTAAAATATAAATATCTTATGTTAGGATATTTGAAGTAAATGACATTAGTTGCGATTGTTGACTTAAATAAATATCCATAAAGTGTTTTAGATATTTGTCAAGTTGATTAAATGACTTTGAAATGAATTTGAAATGAAAATATTTGGTATATGCTTGTTGTTAGTTTCGGCCAAGGCATTTCTTTCACAAGTATATATTGTTTTCATTTGCTTTTCATTTCAATAACCTAATACACTTTACTAAAACATAAAACTCCATTGAAGAAAGACAAAGGAAGCTTGAGAAAAGAAAGACAAAAATCAAAAAGCTTGGATTTTTAGTAAGTTTCTTGAACTTGCTATTAGTAAGGAATTTGTTCCTTAGGTTCTAGGCTTTAATATATGACATTCTTAGGATGTTTCTTTCTTTTTTCCTTGTGGTTTTTGTTGATGGAAGTTTTGGTGGATGTGTAAAGCATGTGTGATGAAGGAAGTGTATGACTATTGTAGTTATAAACATTCTTTTAAGGTTTTTTGAAACCATGTTGCTAATCTAGAGTTATTGACCCACTCTTAAATGACCTAGATTTGATCTTGAGTTGTTTCATTGTGTTGAGACTTGGATTGGATGGAAGAATGATGATTGAAGTAATTGATTTAATGTATTTGGTCTAATTTGTCCAATTTGTGGAAATTGTAAAATTAGGGTCATGACCAATTCCAAATTTGGGGATTTTCATATATGTTGTGTATTTGTGTGTGTATATGATGCATATAAAGTTTCATGTTCATTGGATTACATCTTGATGTGTTTTGAAGCATGAAATGACAAAGTGCACCAAATGGGACATTAGTGAGGCTCTCGGCCAAATAAGAATTTTTGGGGATTTTGTTGCTTTTGGTGTTTTGATGTTTTGAACATCATAAGTTCATATTGGAAATGATTTAGAATCATTCAAAATTGATTAGATCAATTTCGGACTAAAATGGACAAAAATACAAAGTAAGGGTATTTCGGTAAATTCACTTAAATATGATTTATTGAATTTATTTTCATAATTTGATTATTGGAATGTTAAATAAATATGTTTATTTAATTAATCCGAGAAAAAGTTTTGAAATCTGAAGATCGAATTTTCACCGCTTCCGCTGCGTTACCGGATTCACCCCCTAAAAACCCATACATTATTCATGAATCATTTCATTGTGTGATTCTATTTTGGTTTGTGTTTTCATTGTGGGAAGTCTCACCCTTATGCGTCGCGACTTCGGGACGTTGAGCTCACGCAGATTTGGGTGTCGCAACTCCCAATCCTCTGCGTCGCGACACCGAAAGCTGATGAACACTAAAACTTCATTTTCTCCGTTCTGGAGTTTCCGGACTCCGATTTGGTCCTTGTTTTTTCATACAGACTTGTATCGGAATTTAGTTTTCATTAAAATATTAAAAAAATTAAAAATACAATTATCTCTGATATTTTTGGGTTAGACCCACTTCCGCTATGGTGGACACCGATCCGACCCTATGGTTTCTACAACCGCCCCAACACTCCTCACGCCCTCCACCACGAGCGTGGTACCTTCCATAACTTGGTATCTCGCTCCTCTCCTCTGGGCACTGTGCCTGATCACTCTCCCCGAAATACAGGCCGTTGCTGGACGATTCCAAGGTTTGTTTGTCTTCTTCTTCCCATGGCTCCTTGGTTGGTATGGCATTGGCAACGACCACAAATTTCATTCTAAGCGTGTTTCTTTTCTTATTTCCGTGATCTCTGTATACTCTGGTGATCCTCTTGCCCCTGGCATAAAGGTTTGGGTTGTTTCCCTCTCCTTTCGAGTATTATCTCTCTCGTTCCGCATGATTCTTTCCATTTTCTCCATCCATTCCGTATTAGAAGCCTCTGAACTTCTATCTCCTACCATCGTCTTAGTGTGTTTTCCACTTTTCCTACCGTTCCCCACAGACGGCGCCAACTATTGACGGCTGTTTTTCGTTCCAGGGGTAATTCGCAAAAAATCACTCCTCGAACAAACATCCCACAAACAGTGAATTTGTTTGGTTAGTTGGGAACCAAATCAAACTTGACAGACAAACAAGAAAACACACAGATAAGAACTGAAGGTTTAACGTGATTCGGCGGAATGGATCCAACCTACGTCCACGGGTGCAAAGGAAATAAAATCTTTATTAGAAGCTCGGGTCTGACCGACCTGCTCTAGCTCTCGCTTACACTTAAGTTTTTTGCTCTCTTTTTACAGGTTATGCGTGAGAAAAATTAGCTAACCCCCACAATGAGTTCTCAACCCCTTTTATATAGTGGTCTAAACTCACTGACACACTCAAAAAGTGGTTATTTACTCCAAAGTATAAGAGTATCGAAGTAATAAAATAACCCGATAAGTCTGAGGTCGATCCACAAGGAATAAATTTAATATGATAAAATAATAGTTCAACTAATAAAATAAACATAATAAAATAAAATACTATGGTTAGAGGATCCATTATTGATATTTCAAATATAAAATAATTTTTCTTTTTATAAAGTATAAATTATAAATATTTCTCAATCAATTTATTTCATAATTATCAGGTATTAATTATGCCAACACATATGATCCGTCATGTCGATAATTAGTCATGTCAATGTACTAACTATTCCAAAATATATAAAATCATTCATAAAGGTGGTGCTATCATTTGTCTATAACAAGTCCAGTTAGGTACTCAATTATGCCAAATATATAAAACCAGCCATATATGCGGTAACAAAGTTTGTCAATAATTAATTCAGATATTTGATAGTCTACTCTCTCTCATTTATGGGATTCAAGTATTATCTGTGCCAATCGGGGACTGTCTACAGCTAGTCAAGAGACCTCAATAAACTAGAAAGAGTATGAATTTTATTTGGGAAATTATCACAATTTAAATAATATAATATAAATAAAAATCACATATATTTTCATACCAAGAATTTCACATTTTACCCAAACATGATACAAATTTGTAAAATAAGATATAAATAAAAACACACATGATTTTATTAATAAAAGAAAAAGAAATTATAAAATAAAATAAAATAAAATAAAATACACATGATATTTATCACAAATCTCCCGAAAGGAGAAAATAAAATAACACATTCGGATTGGAGAGGAGCTCTCCATCTTCTCCCCCCTTCATTGAGGTGCCGAACACCTCCTTTAATAGAAGGTACATTGGCACCTAATTACAAAAACTATGCAATGCATTTGCTTTTTACAAATGCTAATTATTGCCATCTACCGAAAGGTGTTTTGGTGGATATATATATATATATATATATATATATATATATATTTTGGTGGGATCTACAGAATATTATATATATAAAATCTTGGTGGGACCTCTTACATATATTTTACATATATTATATATATTATAATAATAATAATAATACAATATATGTGTAGCTAAATACATCAAAATCTCATTTTTTTTTTGTCAATCTAAACATAATGAATATTTTCTAAGTTCGATCTGAATCTAGCTGTCATGCTCTTTTTGGGTTTTATGGGTCATGAAATTTAAATCTCATATCCATTTTTCCTGTTGAGCTTCTGAAACAATATTTTACCTACACAATAAATAAAAATACACAATAAAAATATACAAAACATAAATTTAATTATTATTTCACAAATGTGCTAAATTAAGGGGATTAATGAAACTACATGTGTAAAATGATTAATTTTTCTTTTAATAAATGTGCACTTTTTAGTGTTCATCACTCACTATTACACTGACTCGTGACGTCAGCCATGTTACCAAGTTATTATTGTGTAGGCTCTCTTCCCCAATCAACCTATAAGTAGTAGCTCCACTGCCTGACACAATCACTCTCTGCCATCTGAAACTCATTAATGCACATTCTTTTGGTAACTGTCACACACTCTGCCTAAGTGTCAACCTGTATGCCAACCACTCAAGCGGTTGCGTGTGTTAGTAAATAAGCCTGAAACCCTCTTTTATCCCATCAACCGCTGGCTAGGGGTGGGCATCGGATCGGATCCGATCCGATCCGATCCGATTCGATCCGATTTGATCGGATCGGATCGGATCGGATCCGATTTGCAAATCCGAACGAATCCTGTTGGTCGGTTCGACGAAAATCCGATCCGATCGAAATTTTTTTTTTTTTTTTTTTTTGCAAAACGACGTCGTTATATATAAAAAAAAAAAAAAATCGATCGGATCGGATTTTATCCGATCCGCTCGATTTTTTGACTCAAACCCACCGAATTCGGATCGGATCGGACCAATCCGATCCGAAATAGGATGATTTCGGATCGAATTGGTCCGATTCGATTCGATTCGAATTCGGATCGAACCAATCCGATCCGATCCGATAATTATCGGATCGGATCGGATCGAGTTCGATTGTTTGATTCGATCCGATCGAATCAAACAATCGTGGGCATTTCGGATCGGATCGGATTCGGATTCGGTCCGATCCGATCCGAATCCGATAATGCCCACCCCTACCGCTGGCCTACTCCTATCTCATCAGTCCTTGGACTCAAACTTCTGTTCAAGGCTTACGTCGTCCTTCTAAGAGCATAACGCTGCAACCCCGATCCATATACTCTGGTCGGTTCACCGAAACAAATGACGTCCTTCTCTTCATCTACTAACAGGTCGGATAGACAGATTAAACCTTCACTTCCCTCACATTCTCTTCAAAAGGGTCAGACCAACATTAAGCTTCTTGGCATGTAGAAATAGTGAGAAATAACTTCCCTTGATGACAATCTGAATTGTTATGATTTTCTTTTAACTTGTATCTTCCAACGATCACCCTCCCTGGGTGTATGAGATTATGTCCCCGCTGACCCATCCTCGGGTTGGTCTTCAACTGTAGTTGATTTTGATCCAATGGTCGAGTCAAACGCCTCTGGGTCTTAGGCTTGAGCCATCATCTTAGTGAGTGAAATCCTCTTAATATCTTTCTCCATATTTTGAATCCTCTCGGGTCCGAAAATCACCATCAATAAAAAATAATAATAATTTCGTATTGTTTTAAAGTTGATGCATGTGAAGTGAGAACTAGGAAGATGAGAGGTTGAAAGTCATGTTCGTGATGACTTGAGAAAGTTTTAAAATATTTATAAATATTTGTGAGCGAGGTAGTTATACAGATATAGCAAAGATAAAGTTATTAAATAATATAATTTTTTTTTTAATTATAATTCAATATTGAGCGGAATTTAAATTTTAGAACTCTTGTTTCCACTCTTGATTTCACCACATCCCGATAATATTTAAACCATCGAGAAGGCTTTAAGTAGGGAATCATTTTAATGAAATCATTTTGTCAATGTTCACCGTTATTTTAATTAATTTATCATTTTTTAACTTTGTTTTTTTTGGATAAATGTGACTTCCATGTAAATTATTTTTAACTGAAAACGATGTGTATTTTATTTATTTTATTTTATATTCTTATATTTTTCAACACGTGATCGGGGAATCCCTAGGACCCCATAATAATAATTATACTAGGAAAACATCCCACGTGGATTTTATAGGGTTTCATAACTAAATTCATGCGAGAATTGACCACATTATTTTGACATAGACTAATAGTTTAATAAAATATCTTGCATAGATAAAAAATAGTTATTGGGTAAAAAATATAATCAGGCTTTTAAATGGTATAAGAGCCAGTATTTGAATTTGTTAAGGAATACAGAATCAATATCTAAAATAAATTTTCTAGTACCATTATGATTCATGATTTTATTATATTTCTCTATTAGATGAGATTTTTTATATTCATTATTATTGTTTATTACTATAGGATTTATTACAATTTATTTGTTTACTGTGTTCTTACAATCGACTTTGAACAAGCAGTAAAACGAACAGAAAATAAACAACAGTGAAACAATTAACAACAGTAAACAGAAATAATAAAACAGATGACAATTAACAGGAGCAGTGAAGCAATGAAGAATTCAGAGGCTTGTTGAAGGGGACAACAATCTCCTTAAAACAAATTCGCCCCTACCGAAGGTGCAGTGGAACTTGAGACGCTTGTTTCCCAGGATGCAACGGAAACAAACAAGTATGGGCACCACCAATCTTGTTTCCAACGAACCACAAAGTGTTTTGAACTCTCCCAAAAATTTTCGAAATTCTAGTATTTTCCTTGTGTGTTCTCTGTGTTTACCAAAAACGAAAAACACTTCCTTATTAAAAGAAATTATAATGCCAATTAAATCTCATCAATTTGAGGCTTTTCACTTGTTGTACCATCAAACTAATTAAATTAGTTGTTATGGAATTCAAAAGGTTTGGAAAAAAAAAATAAAGAGACATCCAAAAATTGGCTAGGCCGGGCCTGCACATTTTGGTCCGACATTCGTGTACGCAGGATACGCGGGTGCACACGAGCCAAGCTTGATTCAGATTTGATTTGCACCCCCCTCCGCGCGCACGTAGAGAGAGCATCTATCCTTATAACTCTTACCCATCTACATATGAGCAATCATATATAAGCATAATACTCACTCTATAGCTTTCACATATGGGACAAGCTTACTTTTCTTTATTTTCCAACACCAATGGGTGAACTTTGAGCAACAATTTCTCATTCACCCAAGCACCATTTTAAGCATATGAATATATCATTTCGAAGTACTCACAGAGGAGTATCCGAATCATTCAATAACAACCACTAACACGAAGTGGACCATGCTTAAAATTGAGCCTCAAAATGCTTATGCATAAGCATTTTTCCAACAATCCCCCACATGAATGAAATTGGCGAAAAACGTCGAATAAAATTATTTTAAAAAACATTTTATTTTGACCTAGAAGAGTTCAACGGTTCAACACCTGCATAGGATAGGTAGGCCTCAGCCTTTGAACCTTCCCTTGTGAAAATATCTCATTTACTGGCTGACAGTGGACGCGATGTCATTGAACTGTACTGCCGTTCATGTAAATGGAGAATATATATCACACAGATATTTAACCTAACACATCTGAGTTCTCATTATTATGTTCATTTTGGCCATGAACATCAACCTGGTTCTGCAAGAGTTTCTAAGAATTGAGCCCCATACAATTCCCTTTGAAGCGGCCCCACTTCTCTCTCACATATGTGATTTCTTATTAAGAGTATCTCGTAATACTCTGCTCGGATTCCCGACGCATAAGAATCATTAAAAGCCTTTGCTTAACCTCAATCCATACAGCATCACTATTATTTCATTTCACCAAGGAATGGACAAGAGGGTAAACCCCCCACAGTGAACCAATTATGTCTTTTCGAGTAGGTTGTCCCATTGAACCTAGATCTTGGGATCTCCAGTCAACAAGGTTGGGTTGTCCTTCGTAATAAACATTTATCTAATGGGCTTTAGTCCCATTCCCCTCGATGATTTCACAACCAACTCTCTATTTAACCCTTTGGTTAGCGGATCCGCAATGTTATCCTTTGACTTTACATAGTCAATCGAAATAACTCCAGTAGAGAGTAATTGTCTAACGGTATTGTGTCTACGACGAATATGTCTAGACTTACCATTATACATATTGTTATGTGCCCTTCCAATTGCAGATTGACTATCGCAATGAATGCAAATTGCTGGCACTGGCTTTGGCCAACTTGGAATATCCTCTAGAAAATTTCGAAGCCATTCTGCTTCTTCAGCACACTTGTCTAATGCAATGAATTCTGATTCCATTGTAGATCTGGATATCACGGTCTGTTTGGAGGATTTCCATGATATAGCTGCACCTGCTAGTGTAAACACATAGCCACTGGTAGACTTTGAGTCTTTCATGTCAGATATCCAATTAGCATCACTGTATCCTTCGACTACAGCTGGATATCTATGATAGTGCAACCCATAATTACGAGTAAAACGTAAGTACCTAAGTACTCTTACTATTGCTTTCCAGTGATCAACCCCTGGATTACTCGTATATCTGCTGAGCTTGTTTACTGTACAGGCTATATCAGTCTTGTACAACTCGATAGATACATCAAACTCCCGATCACTCTAGAGTATTTTACTTGAGATATACCATCTCCCATATTCTTCGATAGGTGTAGACTCACATCTAAAGGAGTTCTAGCCACAGCAGAATCATCATTGTTGAATTACCAAGAATCTTGTCCACATAGTGCGACTGATCAAGAATAAGTTCATCAGGACTTCTCGAGACCTTATTCCCAGAATGACATATGCTAGACCCATGTCTTTCATGTCAAACTTGGATTTCAGCATATTCTTGGTAGATTTCACCATTTTAACATTACTCCCGACAATCAATATGTCATCAACGTAGAGACATAAAATGACATAGCCAACTTCTGTCTCTCTGACATAAATGCATTTATCACACTCATTGATTTTGAAACCATTTGCTAACATGGTGTCATCAAACTTTTTATGCCACTGTTTCGGAGCTTGTTTTAATCCATACAAGGATTTAACCAACTTACAGACTTTCTTTTCTTGTCCTGGAGCTATAAAGCCTTCAGGTTGTTCCATGTAAATTTCTTCATCTAAATCTCCATTTAGAAAGGCTGTTTTCACATCCATCTGATGTACCTCAAGATTGCGTAAAGCTGCAATCGCTATTATCATCCTTATGGAATTTATTCTCGTTAAAGGAGAATAAGTATCAAAGTAATCACCATTCACGTTGTCTGTAACCTTTAATTACAAGTCTTGCTTTGTATTTGTCAATTGATCCATCTGCCTTCATTTTCTTCTTGAAAATCCACTTGGATCCTAAAGGTTTACATCCTGGAGGAAGATCCACTAACTCCCAGGTGTGATTTTGTAAGATGGATTCAATTTCACTATTGATGGCATCTTTCCACAAAGCACCATCAGCTGACCTTACAGCTTCGTTATAGCTTTGAGGATCATTTTCTAGCAAAAATGTCAAAAAATCTGGACCAAATGATTTTTCGTTCTAGCTCTTTTGCTACGTCTTGGTTCAAGTTCAACAACTTGTTGATCCTCCGGAACATTTATTTGTTCTCGGTCCTGACTATCTTCAATGATAGTCTCATGTACCCGTTTGTGTATATTTGAATTCGAATTAGTTTTATAAGGAAAAACGTATTCGAAAAAGGATGCATTCCTCGACTCCATTATCGTATTCTTGTGAATATCTGGTATATTAGACTCATGCACAAGAAATCGATAAGCATTACTGTTATGTGCATATCCTATGAAAATACAATCAACAGTTTTTGGTCATATCTTCACCTTTTTAGGTGGAGGAATACTACCTTGGCAAGACACCCCCACACTCGTAGAAATTTGTAGGAAGGTACCCTTCTTTTCCACATCTCATAAGGAGTTTTCCCTGCATCTTTCCGTGGTACCTTATTTAAAAGGTAATTAGCTGATAAAACAGCTTCTCCCCACATATTCTGAGGTAAGCCAGAGCTGATTAACATAACGTTCATCATCTCTTTCAAGGTACGATTCTTTCGTTCTGCAATTCCATTGGATTGAGGTGAATAAGGAGCTGTGGTTTGATGTATGATTCCATTTTGTTCACAAAGTGATTCAAAAGGAAAACATACTCACCACCACGATCACTTCTCAACTCCTTAATTCTTTTGTTCAGTTGATTCTCAACTTCATTCTTATAGAGAAAAATTTCTCTATAGCTTCGTCCTTGATTTTCATCAAATACACATAGCAAAATCTAGTGCAATCATCAATAAAGGTAATAAAATATTTATTACCGCCTCTCGATTGTATTGAATTAAAATCACATACATCGGTATGAATAGATCAAGTGGTTCGGAGTTTCTTTCAATACTATGAAAAGATGATCTAGTTAGTTTTGCCTCAACACAAGTATCACACTTATGTTTGTTATCAATTTTAAAATTTGGAATGTGGTTCATGTTAATCAATTTCCGTAATGAATTAAAATTAACATGTCCTAATCTACCATGCCATAGATTAGAGTACTCAACAATATAAGCAGAGCTTTATTGATATTCTTAGGTTTAACAACCATTACATTGAGCTTAAAAAGCCCATCAGTTACATACCCTTTTCCCACATACATCCCATTTTTAGTTAAAACTACTTTATCAGACTCGAACACCATCCGGAATCCATGCTTGTTCAAAAGTGATCCAGACACAAGATTCTTCCGTATTTCTGGTACATACAGAACGTTGTTCAAAGTCAACTCTTTCCCAGAGGTCCATCTTCAGAATCATCTTGCCTTGACCTTCAATCTCAGATGTTGCTGAATTCCCATGTATAATTTTTCCCCATTACCAGTAGGCTAAAATGAAGAAAACATGCTCTTGTCCGAGCACACATGTCGAGTGGCACCAGTGTCAATCCACCACTCTCTTGGGTTAGAACCCACCAGATTCACCTCAGAAACCACAGCTGAAAGGTTAATGTCTGAAAAATCTTGAGTCATATTTTCCATCACATTAGCCTCTTGATTCTTTTTCTTCTTCGGCAGTCTGCACTCAGAAGACTTGTGACCCATTTTGTCACAGTTGAAGCATCTTCCTTGAAATTTGGATTTCTTGGAAACTCCTCCTTTAGGGCCCATCTTTGACCCTTTGTTCTTTGGGTTCTTGTTCTTATGGCCATGTTCAACAACATTTGCTTTGGCCTCATGAGTTATTCCTCTATTGTCAGATACTCTGTAATCTTCCTCAATTCTAAGCTTAAGAACCAAGTCTTCAATGCTCATTTCTTTTCGCTTATGCTTTAAATAATTCTTGAAATCTTTCCAACCAGGTGGTAGTTTTTCATTATCGAGGCTACTTGGAAGGTTTCACTTAAAACCATCCCCTTAGCATGAATTTCTGCTAGAATAATTTGCAATTCTTGTACTTGACTTAATCAGTTTTGGAATCAACCATCTTAAAATCTAAGAGAAACGGCCTACGACAAATTTCTTAGTACCGGCATCCTCAGTTTTATATTTTCTGTCTAAAGATTCCCAAAGCCCTTTTGCTGTTTTCATCCCGACATACACATTGTACAAGGAATCACTCAGCCCATTCAGCACATAATTCCTACATAGGAATTCAGAATGTTTCCAAGCATCGATCGCACTGATCACTTGGATATCAATCTCACCCTCCACGGGTTCAGGAGCATCTTCCTTTAGAAACCTCGCAAGGTTCAATGTGGTTAAGTAGAAAAACATTTTCTGTTGCCACCGTTTAAAATTCTGTCCACTGAATTTTTCAGGTTTTTCTGCAGCAGGATTGACATGGCTCACATGTCCAACAGGTTGTCTAGCCACAGAGGCAGTAACACCTTGGCTAGCCACAGCGGCTGCCATATTAAGCCCAGAGGCTGAAGCAAGTTGGCCAGCCGAATAGGCTGCCACTGCACTTTGGCCAGCCACGGGGGCTGCCACAATATTCTGGCCAGCCGAAGAGGCTGCCATATTCGGATCTATTGTGTTTGGACTGTTTTCCATATCCACAGAGTCGAATTTGTTTTAAGACTATTACAATTTATTTGTTTACTGTGTTCTTACAATCGACTTTGAACAAGCAGTAAAACGAACAGAAAATAAACAACAGTGAAACAATTAACAACAGTAAACAGAAATAATAAAACATATGACAATTAACAGGAGCAGTGAAGCAATGAAGAATTCCGAGGCTTGTTGAAGGGGACAACAATCTCCTTAAAACAAATTCGCCCCCTACCGAAGGTGCAGTAGAACTTGAGACGCTTGTTTCCCAGGATGCAACGGAAACAAACAAGTATGGGCACCACCAATCTTGTTTCCAACGAACCACAAAGTGTTTTGAACTCCCCCAAAAGATTTTCGAAATTCTAGTATTTTCCTTGTGTGTTCTCTGTGTGTTACCCAAAAACGAAAAACACTTCCTTATTAAAAGAAATTATAATGCCAATTAAATCTCATCAATGAGAGGCTTTTCACTTGTTGTAACCATCAAACTAATTAAATTAGTTGTTATGGAATTCAAAAGGTTTGGAAAAAATAAATAAAGAGACATCCAAAAATTGGCTAGACCGGGCCTGCACATTTTGGTCCGACATTCGTGTACGCAGGACACGCGGGTGCACACGAGTCAAGCTTGATTCGGATTTGATTTGCACCCCCCCCTCGCGCACGTAGAGAGAGCCTTTATCCTTATAACTCTTACCCATCTACATATGAGCAATCATAAATAAGCATAATATTCACTCTATAGCTTTCACATATGGGACAAGCTTACTTTTCTTTATTTTCCAACACCAATGGGTGAACTTTGAGCAACAATTTCTCATTCACCCAAACACCATTTTAAGCATATGAATATATCATTTCGAAGTACTCACGGAGGAGTATCCGAATCATTCAATAACAACCACTAACACGAATTGGACCATGCTTAAAATTGAGCCTCAAAATGCTTATGCATAAGCATTTTTCCAACAGGATTATGATTCATTTTCTATTTTGGTTTTCTATGTAGCCTATATAAAATCATCTACCATTGTAAATTCATATAGAGTGATTCAAGACTTTCTTTCATTATCTAACATGGTATCAGACACCAGGTTCTGACTTTTCTAGTTTCACTCTCTCTGATTCTCATCGGCGCGTAGGGGATCACGGCTACCATAATTGCGTGACCCTCACGCCCCCCATTGTCAACCACCACATTGCTTTTCTCATACGCCGCCCTTTCACAAGTGCTTCTTCCGTCACGCACCACCGCTTCACAAGTGTGATCTAGGCCGGCTTCTTTCAGATTTCGACTCTCTTTCAGATTTTCTTCCGCTCTCTCTTGGGATTTCACTCCCTCTCTGTCGGGCTTCGGCTCTCTTTCAAGATTCCGCTCCCTCTCTGGCTTTGGCACTCTCAGGCTTCGGCTCTCTTTCGGGATTTCGCTCCCTCTCCGGCTTCGGCTCTCTTTCGGGATATAGCTCCATTTCCGGCTTCGGCATCCTTTTGGGCTTCGGCTCCCCCTTCAGGCTTCGTAGGTTAAAGCTCTCCGGCTTCGGCATCCTCTTGGGCTTCGGCTCCCCCTTTGGGCTTCGTAAGTTAAAGCTCTTCTGCTTCGGCATCATTTTGGGCTTCTGTTCCCCCTTCGGGCTTCGTATGTTAAAGCTCTCCGGCTTCGACATCCTCTTGGGCTTCGGCTCCCCCTTCGGGTTTCGTAGGTTAAAGCTCTCCTGCTTCGGCATCATTTTGGGCTTCGGCATCATTTTGGGCTTCGGCTTCCCCCTTCGGGCTTCGTAGGTTAAAGTTCATCCATTATCTCAAGGTTTACAGCCTCCAAGTTTCAAGATTTCCAAGTTTCAGAACTCCGCTCTCCGATTTCAAGATGCAACCTCAAGCTTACTCCTTCGTTACCAGCTTGAGTTTGATGAGGGTGTTAAGGAATATGGAATCAATATCCAAAATAGATTTCCTAGTACCATTAGGATTCATGATTTTATTATATTTCCCTATTAGATGAAGATTTCTTATATTCATTATTATTGTTTATTACTATAGGATTATGATTCATTTTCTATTTTGGTTTTCTATGTAGCCTATATAAAGGCCTCTACCATTGTAAATTCATATAAAGTGAATTCAAGACTTTCTTTCATTATCTAACAAAATTAGTAGATTTACATTTATCTTATCATGTGATAAGGATTATGTAAAAGACTGATATATATATGATGTGTAACATCTCACATTAGCTATAATAATTCTTGGGCTAAGTATATAAGGATTAGACAAGAGGCAATTTATGATCTATCTTGTAAGTATGTGTTTGGCGCATAAATTTATATATAGTATTAGAGCCAAATTCATGAACAAGTGTGGTTGCGATATCTTTGTATATAGAGATACCAATCCATCAAGGTGGGCCAAAATTTTTTAATCTTGGTCTCAATTATATATTTGAGATGAAAATTGTCCCGAAATTTTTTAACAAAAATAAGATTATTACGATTTTTTAGGCTCATTTTTTTTTTTTGCATTAAAAATCATTTCAAATCACTATTAAAATTTACAATATTCTATCATCTCTATTTACACGTGTCAATGATTAGATAAAAAGACGGACTTCCATAAGATATATATAAAGCAATGAAATCCTTTTTTCCCACAAAAATTTTCTAAAAATGGATTCTTAAGGAGTGCCCTTAGGGCACTTGTTAGCATTTTTCATTTTAAATATAAATAGTAAGATATAACAAAAATAATTATATAATTGAACATACGGTGCTCTACCACTCAATCAAGTCGTCGAATGAAATTATTATATAACATCTATTACTTCTGACCTTTTTTTTAACGTTGGAAATCTCATCGTCAAATCATTCGATCCGAACTTAAGTACAATAGGTAAAATTTCAATTTGTCCTAGGTTCTTACAAAAAATGCACCACTCGGATTCAAACGCAGTACCTGAAAGCCAAATCTAAACCTTACACCACCTAACCACGCTCATTGGGGACTCATTACTTCTGACTTAATATGAAGAACAAGCTTAAAAGTGCCAACAAAATATTCACATGTTATTTAAAGGGCAAAGTACAAAAAAATACCTTGTGATTGAAATTATGACTGTGATTTTTTGTGATAAAAGACTATCTTGTGAATTCGACAGTTAGCAAAAGCCGACAAAATTGTAACACCATTAGTGACTATTGATGTGGCATAATATATACTGACTTGGCATGGTCATGAATGTTGATGTGGCATGGTCATGAATGGTGACATGGTATGATGTCTGCTGATGTGGCATGGTCACGAACGCACACGTGGTATGATGTTTACTGACGTGTCATGATGTGAAAATATAGAATGACGAAAATGTTCATGCCACATCATCACATTCTAACGGTGTTATTAGTTTGTCGATTTTTGCAAAAGGATGAATTCACCGGGTAATCTTTTTTCACCCGAAAAATCACAGTCCTGATTTCGAAAATGAGCGAAACCACACGGTATTTTTTTATATTTTCCCTTATTTAAATTATTTTTTGAATCACAGTCCAAATTCAATACTATCTGTAACAGATACAAAAATTAAACAGCGAATGTAAAAATGACATGAAAGTACTAGCTAGATAGAAAGTTCCCATATTTCCCATATGAACTCCTTTTGCAAATTAAAGACCAGATAATAAATTGGGAAAATTATTGTTAGGCCCTAATTTTTAGAGAAATCATCATAAAATTCCTTAACATTTCAAAAAAGATATACAACTCTATTTTTTATTAGATTCTATTTGTTTCAATAGTTAAAGGTTTTTTTTTTAATATGAATTTCATTCATAAGTAAAAATACCATAAAGAATTTAAATATTTGCCCGTATCATCTCAAATATAATACTTAATAAAAACTTAAGACTCATATCATGACACAACTTTATAATATAAACATTGTGGATTCTTCCTCATAATCAATCAAAACTCGAATTCACACATAGAGAAATTATGGATCTGTCCTGATTTTTCAAAAGGAATGCTGCCGGGAGAGAGAAAATGTAATATACTAAAAGGATAATAATGTAAATTAACATAAGTGATTGTATTAAAAATATGACAAATTATCTATATTTTCATCTAAATTAATATAGGATCTGTATGTCTTTTTCAAAGTATAAATATTAGAAGTTCAAGTGTCTTTTTCCCTAAAACAAGCTGCCCACCAATTTCCCCCATGAAATTAAATTCTATATTTCCATTTTTCATTACATTTCATTTCTCTTTACCATTATAAGGACTGTGACCATACTACTTTCTTCTCATAATATAATTTAAGCACATTTATTTTCACAGGTAAAATGTCATAATCTCTCCTTGACCCTTCAACTACAATTTAAAGTACACATTTATTGAGTCTCAATCTAACATATCACCACCACCCATTTTCAGCCAAAATTGCACCATCACTAAACCAAAAGAGGCTAAAAACAAACAAATAAATAAATAAGATCATTGTTACTTGGTCGAATTTTGCGTTCGATCAGAACAAATCAAAACGATGTCATTTTAAATTTAATATATTCAGATATCAATTCGAATATAAATTTAGATAAAATAACTTTTCACAATAAATAATTCATCAACATTTTACGGTGAAAGTTCACTTCTCTGTTTAATCACAACTTTGAGCCCACCCCTCAGACTTGCAGTGAGCCCATTCTCAAACCTTGGTGCACCCATTGGCTCAACAACTTCAATATCAAACTTACTTAGCACAGTGAGAGCTACCATTTTCATCTCAACCAAAGCCAATTCCTTGCCCAAACAAACCCTAGCCCCAGCTTGGAAAACTGGGTATTTGTATTGACCTTTTGGGAAAAACATGCCATCTTTAAGCCATCTTTCAGGCTTAAATTCCATAAAATCTTGGCCCCATATCGTTTCCATTCTTCCCATTGCATAGGGATGATATGTGACTCTAGTCCCCTTGTTAACAAATGTACCATCTGGTAAAATATCATCAGCCTGTGCAAATTTTGAGTCAGATTGTACTGGGGGATATAGCCTCAAGCTCTCATAAACAGCAGCATGTAAATAATGCATTTCCCTTATTTGATTGTAGCTTGCAAGTTCCTGATGATCAGATTCTTTCCGAATTTTTGTCACAACTTGAGGGTGATGTGCTAGGAGGAAGAAGAATGTTGTCAATCCTGAGGCCATTGTGTCACGTCCACCTAAAATAAAACTTATAACAATGTCTCTCAAGTAACTTTCATCATCATTGATGCAATTCATGAATCTTGATAGAAGATCTTGATGATGATGATGATGATTCTTCTTCTGGGTTATGACCTCCATGGCAAGAACATTGACAATTTCAATTGCTTTCTTGAGTCTCTTCTCAGTGCCAATGTTGAAAAGCCTCTTGAGCTTCCAAGCTAGTGGGAATGCTACCATTGCTCTCTCTGCTGATAATTTTGATGCAACATCAAAGGCATTGGCAAATTGAGAAATGGGGTATGATGATTCAAGGTAACAAGGGTCTAAACCAAATGAAAATTTGCAAATGTTATCAAATGAAAATCTTCTAAAAACTTCTTGTAAATCCACTATGTTATTGCTAGTAGTACTAGCATGATCATGTAAAAGTGGAAGGAGTCTGAATTTGATCTCATTTGTGACAATTTCAAATGCAAATTTTCGGATGGAAATGCTAGCAAGCTCAAGGCTAGCAATTTTCTTTTGAAACATCCATGAATCTCCATCAACATTGAAGATTCCTTTGCCAAGAAGATCACCAAGGAGCATTGAAAAGGGCTTTCCTTTTGGGTAGTTGTTGAATCTTGTTTTGAGAATGTACTCTACATTGGATGGATTTGATGTGATTATGTTGTCAAGAAGATGAATTTGGATTGTTTGGTTTTTAGATTTTTGTAGAAGATGAGTGTACCAATCACAAAGATTGCTAAATTCATTGGACCAAGATGATGAGAGGTAGCTAGTGCAAATTTCACACTTGCACCAAAATTTGTGCCTTTGTAAATAGAGTAAGATTGAGAAGAGAGAGGAAGAAATGGTTAAGAGAAACAAAATGAAACAAAATGAAGTTTGCAATGATGAAAAAGCTTGAAACTCCATTAATGAAATTAACTCAAGGAAAGAATGAAGCTAAGGAGTAAAAGGGAATATATTTATATAGACATGGAGTTAGGGTTTCGAAGGATCAGAATTCGGTGTTGAATTAAATGTTGTATTGAGTTTTTAAAGAGAAATTAGTAATCGTATATTCAAAAATTGATACACTTTGTAATTTTAAGATGAAATGATAAATACAAGATTTATGTATTTTTAATAATAAACTAAATATTAAGTATCCGATTGATAATTTTCCTAATCTAAATGTAACTAAATATTAACCGTATGTTATTACTAAAACACACATCAAAAAAAATTATGAAAAATTTGATATAATACAGTTCAGCATTGGATCTAAACTCTATTTTATAATCCTTATGATGATATATAGTAGTTGTGAAATAAATGTCAGACCTCGTAAAAAACAAATTCAATAGTTTTAAAAGGGTTTTAATAATAAAATGGGAGAACGACATTTTCTCTAACTATAATTTTCAACTTTTATATGTTATTCTCTACCGGAAATCAAAACAATCAAACAAAACATTTTCTTATTAAATAAGATCGATTATATAGAATTGTTAGCACCTTTTTTATTGGCATGTATTCGTGACAAAACAAGTTCAATTGAGTTGTAATCTCTCATGAAGATCTTTGTGCAATTGGACTGGTTTCTGGCTGCTGTGCATCAGACATGCGTTCGTGGTGCGTTCGTTGCAGTGTTCGAACGATTGGCGTTAGTGCTGCGTTCGTTTGTGGGTTCGAACGTGTGGCGTTAGTGGCACGTTCTTTATTGGGTTCGAACGGGAGCATTCCAGAGAGCAAACGTTCGAGGCACGTTCTTGTGGGGTTCGAACGGGAGCATTCCAGAGAGCTCACGTTCGTTGTGCGTTCGATTGGCGTTCGAACGAGTTTTCACAGAAATGGCGCGTTCGTGTAGCGTTCTAGTAAGCGTTCGAACGCGACTGCGATCTGAACGCGTTTTTGGCCTGCAAAACCCTAGTTTTCACCCTACCTATAAATATAACACTTAGCCGCCATTCCCCATGAGTTGAAAAAGAGCTGAAACACTTTTCCCTTGAGCCAAATCTCTCAAAGCTTTCAACTCTCTTTGAATCCACCATTGAAGACTTCTTCATCTTCTTGTCTTCTTCATTAATGGTGTGATTTCATCTTTGATAAACCTTCAACACAACATAACCCAAAATCCCTAATCCTTAAGAGTTCTATAGGAGGCGTTTTGGTAGTCGGAGTTCCGGCGTTCAGAGGTGATACAATCTACTCAGAGACTTCAGAGGTTCTGAAGAAAATCGTGGGTCGCGGGCTTGAGGAGTTCCTTGAGTTCTTGCAGTATAGAGGTACTTGAGTCGATGAAGTTGCCACTACAGGTCTTGACCATCGCTGTAAGTTTTTCTCGATATAGTGGATTCGGGTGGTAACCTATACCCGGAGTGGTTTTTTACTCGGAAGAGTTTTCCACTTCGTCACCAAAATTATTGTGTTGAATTTTGTGTGATTGATTTTATTTGCTGCTTTATTTATCGTTATTGTTTTTATATTTGCAGCATATTTTATTTATTTGTTATTGTGGTTGCCTGTTAATTTGCCTGTTGCAATTCCATAGTAGCAGTAACAGGACTTGTCCTGCTTATTGTTTATAATTCCGCATAGGGTCAGAACTTAGGATAACCCCGAATTTTCAATTGGTACCAGAGCCTGAACTCGATCCTTGACCCATTAGCTATGGAGCGTAGTCAACCCTTGAATTGTCCGCCATTTTTTGATGGCACAGAATATTTACATTGGAAGGTTCGCATGAGAGCGTTCCTTAAGTCCTTAGATGAGAGGGTCTGGATGACTGTTGAATACAGGTGGAAACCTCCCGTTGTTACTGTTGATGGGGTCACTTCCCCTAAAGACAAATTGACCTGGACCAAGGACGAATTTGATGCTAGCAATAGGAACAGCAAAGCTGTTAATGCCATACATGGTGCTGTCTGTTCTGCTGAGTTTAGGAGAATCTCAATGTGTGAGATAGCCAAGGATGCTTGGGACATCCTGCAGACTGTGCATGAAGGCACATTGTCTGTTAAAAATAATAGACTCCAGGATTTAGCCACTAGGTTTGAGGTCGCCAAAATGAAAGATGATGAGACATTTGATGAATTTTATGCTGAGATTAACGATATCGTTAACTATAGTTTTAACCTAGGTGAGACTATACCTACGAATAGGATAGTTAGAAAAATCCTTAGATCTCTCCTGATAAATTCCTACCTAAAATTACTGCCATCGAGGAAAGCAATGATCTCGATAAGCTTGATTTAGAAGAACTCGTAGGAAAGCTGCAGGTTTATGAGAAAAAGCTTCCTGGTTTTAGAGAGCCAAAAAAGTTTGCGATGAAAATCGCTAAGGAAGTTGTACATGATTCGTTTAGTGATGATGATACCATCAAGGATCATGATTTGGCCTTGTTTGCAAAGAAGTTTAAGAAATTTCTTAAACTTAAGAAGAGTGGTCATAGCAGTAATAGAGATAGAGAGGTTATGCCTAGAGAGAGTAGGCATATCAGAAAAGAGTCTAGAGAGGATATGGGTAGTAGATCCCGTGATGTCCAATGCCATGAGTGTGAAGGCTATGGGCATATTCGACCAGAGTGCCCTACATATCTCAGAGCTAGAGGCAAGAAAGCCATGGCTGCCTCTCCTAGTGATTCAGAAGGTGGTTATTCTTCTGATGAGTCTCCTAAAGGCAAGAAAAATTTTATTGCCTTTACTGCTAGTGTGACTGGTGAGAGAGAGATTGTTGTTAATGATGATGATTCAGAAGTCTCTCTTGATGAGTCTGTAGATGAGGAAAGTCTTCAGGTAGCTTATGTTGAACTGTTTAATAAGAGTTTAGCTATTAAGAAGACTAACATAGAGGTCAATAAAAGGCTTAAGCTGTTGAGCTAGAAAAGAATGAAGCTCAAGCCAAATTTGAGCAAAGCCTTTTGATGGTAGATGACCTGAAGGAGAGAAATATAGGTCTAATTAATAGGGTCCAAATATTAGAAACTGAACTTGAAGATACTAGAACCCAATTGTCTGTATTTTCTAGTGAGAATAAAAATGTGGACCGTATGTTAGGAATTATTTCTGAGCCTAACTGTGATAAGGCTTCTTCTTCCAAAGCTGTGCCTGTAGCAGCTAAACATGACTTAGGCAAGAAACCTGTTGAGTGTAGTCATGTTATTCCTCCATTTATTCCTCGTCCTGTGACCCAACCTCGATCTAGAGGTGCTGTGGGTAAACCTCGCTCTCGTCTGAGGTTTGTGCCTGTGTGCCATCATTGTGGCAAGGCCGGACACATTAGGCCTAAGTGCTTCATGCTTCACAAGCAAAAGAGAAGGCCTAAGAGTATGTCTCCTAGATTTGATTCGTCAAATCTAATGTCTCAAGTTTCTGCAGTAACCAAACAAGCTCAATTCTTGAGTGAGAAACTTGCTTTGTTGTCTGGGAACTCTCATGTGGAAGAGGCTCCTAGAAAGGTTTGGGTGAGGAAGCAAGATGAATTCCCATCTTCCTCTGCATGTCCTGTTGGACATGATGAGAGTGCACTTCGGTGTAACTCTGCTTAAAAGATGCATTTTATTTTCCCATTGCATGTGTGTGTGCGTGTGTCTTATGTTTTTACACGTTTGTTTTATTTTCACAGTATATGGGTGTGTATGTGTGTCTTGTTTTTGTTATATATCCCTTGGTATATAGGAGGGAAACCCGGACATAAATTTCATAGCCGATTCCGAATGGACGGTAGTATGATCTGCGCTCGGGATACAACTCCACGTACCATTGGATGTTTTACAAGCTGTTTTGTGTCTTTATTTTTTTGTGCTTTAAAACTGAAAAAAAAAAAATTATATATTTTGAAAAAGACCAAAAATATTTTTATGGCTTGTTAGAGCATGAATAGCATGTGCATGTGATCCTGGTATGTAGGATATATGATTATGCATGTATGATATGCTGTTATTTTTCTTAATGCTCTATATGCATAAGTGTGTGTGATAAAAACCTTTGGTATATCATGTGCTTGCACCTCACATACACGTTTTAATTTATCAAGGCTTGGTCGCATGTATGAGTTTTTGGAATAGCAATCTTATTTCTATCTTATCCTGTTTGCTAAATAGTGTGACCTTTGACTAGATGACCTTGCTATCCCCTTGTGCAAAAGTAAAAAGAAATAAATTCAAAAAAAAATGAGACTCAAGTGCAAAAGAGCCAAAATGGCCAAATTCAAAAGATAAGGGCAAAAACCCTTCACTCGAAAGAGTTATTAAAAATGAGCTCATGATATTTCTGGGGTAAATATTATAGCATGTAACCAATGTTGCTTATTTTCAGGTCCTAGTGGTGCTGGGTTTGAACATCTATTTTGTGGACTTGGTTTGTTTAGAGATAGATTTCTTTGGCTGTGTCCAGCTCATAAAATAAGGTCTTAAGCCTTGATTTGTTATGCACTTTATTTTTCAACGCAAGTGCTTTCTATGCTTTGGTGTTTATGTCATATGCATAAGTGTTATATTTAGCCACTTTTAAAATGCTGCATATTGTTTCATGTCATAAACAGCTGAATACTGACTGGGTATCATTGTATCAGCTTGAAATGTTGTTTCAGTCAGTTTTTGACAGGATTTGTATTTATCTCAGTATGTGCTTGCGTGTGCTTCATGTCATTGCATATCATTTTTTTTCTTTCTTTCCTATGCACTTTTCTGAGTTTTGGTTTGCTTCCGCGTGTCTTATTTTGCTAACTTTATATGTCTGTTAGTGAGGGGGAGTAATTCCTGTTTGTTTATGCTCTTACATGTGTTTTCTCTTGTTCTCCTGTTATTTTTCCTGTTTCTTTTTATCCTTTGTCATTTCGTGACAAAAATGGGGAGAGTAATATATTAAGGGGGAGAGCCTTAATATATAGGAGGGAGTCGTAGAATATCCTTAGATATCTCCGTTTTAAGGGGAGTTAAGATTAAGGGGGAGAGGGATTTCTACTTGTACATGCATGAGATTTTTACCTGCTTTATGTTTTACTTGATTATCCCAATGCTTTTCACGGTATATTGTTGTTTGTGGATGTTTCAGGTAGCAGGTATGTTGCTGCGGTGGCATTACTTTCAAGACTACTTTGTTAGGTGTTAGATCGAGTCCATTTGTAATAAGTCACTGTTTTGATGGTTGACAGTTGACTATTTGCTTTTTGGGTCTATTACCGTAGTCTTTGTATTAGGTAGTGTTTTGTCACGGAATGCCAAAGGGGGAGATTGTAGCACCTTTATTATTGGCATGTATCCGTGACAAAACAAGTTCAATTGAGTTGTAATCTTTCATGAAGATCTTTGTGCAATTGGACTGGTTTCTGGCTGATGTACATCAGACATGCGTTCGTGGTGCGTTCGTTGCAGTGTTCGAACGATTGGCGTTAGTGCTGCGTTCGTTTGTGGGTTCGAACGTGTGGCGTTAGTGGCACGTTCTTTATTGGGTTCGAACGGGAGCATTCCAGAGAGCAAACGTTCGAGGCACGTTCTTGTGGGGTTCGAACGGGAGCATTCCAGAGAGCTCACGTTCGTTGTGCGTTCGATTGGCGTTCGAACGAGTCTTCACAGAAAGGGCGCGTTCGTGTAGCGTTCTAGTAAGCGTTCGAACGCGACTGCGATCTGAACGCGTTTTTGGCCTGCAAAACCCTAGTTTTCACCCTACCCTAAAATATAACACTTAGCCGCCATTCCCCATGAGTTGAAAAAGAGCTGAAACACTTTTCCCTTGAGCCAAATCTCTCAAAGCTTTCAACTCTCTTTGAATCCACCATTGAAGACTTCTTCATCTTCTTGTCTTCTTCATTAATGGTGTGATTTCATCTTTGATAAACCTTCAACACAACATAACCCAAAATCCCTAATCCTTAAGAGTTCTATAGGAGGCGTTTTGGTAGTCGGAGTTCCGGCGTTCAGAGGTGATACAATCTACTCAGAGACTTCAGAGGTTCTGAAGAAAATCGTGGGTCGCGGGCTTGGGGAGTTCCTTGAGTTCTTGCAGTATAGAGGTACTTGAGTCGATGAAGTTTCCAATACAGGTCTTGACCATCGCTGTAAGTTTTTCTCGATATAGTGGATTCGGGTGGTAACCTATACCCGGAGTGGTTTTTTACTCGGAAGAGTTTTCCACTTCGTCACCAAAATTATTGTGTTGAATTTTGTGTGATTGATTTTATTTGCTGCTTTATTTATCGTTATTGTTTTTATATTTGCAGCATATTTTATTTATTTGTTATTGTGGTTGCCTGTTAATTTGCCTGTTGCAATTCCATAGTAGCAGTAACAGGACTTGTCCTGCTTATTGTTTATAATTCCGCATAGGGTCAGAACTTAGGATAACCCCGAATTTTCATAGAATTTTCAATTTCATTGTGTTATTTTTGAAATTAGTGTTTATTAAGTTCAGTCAACTTTAGGTAATTTCTTTTTATGCCAATTTAAGTATTTCCCAACCTCACTCAATATACGACAACATCATTTGGTTTATTTACCCCGTTATTCTCTACAGACTTATAACAATTAAAAACTTACTCGAAACACGAGGTAACTTTTAAAGTAATACGAAACTAATAATTTTCTTTGTTTTTGTTACTGACAATATTGTTAAATACAGAATAAATATCAAGCAAACACAGTGAATCGTAACCACCTACGTTTCAACTATCGTGAATGCTCCAAGCCATTTTCCCAACATCGTGCCGAGTATTCTGAGGTAAATATACCCTAAATTATTTTTTTAATATTTCATTAATTTTACTAACATTAACAACCACTTTATGCTTTATCCAGAGTAGCACGGGTGATGGACAGTCATTTCCGGAGTTTTTCCAAGTGATGTACTACAGCGAGAAGAATAAATATATTAATGGAGAAGCTGAATGTTGCTATGTAAGTTTTAGTATTTAAACTAAATTAAATACAGTTTTAAATTTAATTTTTTTTCTTTACAAGTTTGAACAATAACTTTAATTTTTTTTTTTTAAACAGAATGAAATGGTGGAGGTCCAGCGACAGGCTCAAAAGACAAGGTTCGACCCTCTACCAGATGAGGAGTTGCCACAATTGATTTTCAAGAATCAGACAGCATACATCGTCGGCTTTGGCACACGTAAGAAGCCGATGTCGTCTGGACGGACTTAGGACTATTGTTTATTCTCCTACTCGGTTGCGCATTCAAGAACAACTGGATAGCACCAAGAAAGAGTTGGACAGTACCAAATAAGAGCTGAAGAAGGCCTATGAGAAGCTACAACAGGTCAATGAGGACAACCAAAAGAATATGCAAGAGTTCCACAACAGACGAGGACTTTCAGACAGATGCTAGAGGCCTCACTCAGCCAGTTTGCATCGACCTCGACCGCCCCTCCATCACAGCAGTGGTTGTTAATTTTTTATTTAATTTGTATAAACATTCTGTTGATGGCTGGTTTTCGTCTCAGGGACAATAACGGAAATCCCGGGATTCAACCTTCCTTCAGTAGTGAATTTGTTTGATTATGAGGAGAACCAAAGGCAAACTTTGGCAGAGGGAAAAAAGTATGCGGATTGACACATGAAGTTAACGTGGTCCGTCGGGTTAAACCCAGCCTACGTCCACGGGCACAAAATAGATGGCGTTTTACTAATGAAATGGGCTCAGGCCGACCAGTTTGTGGTCGGTCAATGTTGGAGCCGAGCTGTTTTTACAAAGGGGAATTACAAAGCTCTCTACTGATTCCGGCGCGGGCGTCCCCTTACCATACCAACGAAAAACAAAACAGAAGTTCATAACAAAAAAGGCGGGGGTGACTTAGCACATACCCCAAACAAGAAATTCACAAACGTAAATATCATCACGGATGCCTCAAAACAACGTCCTGTCCAAGATCTCCAAAACATAATTCCTAATCTCTCAGCGGCCTCGGCGGAACAAATCCAGCCCTGAGCCTTAACACCACGAAGCCTCGGCGGAACAAATCCAGCCCTGAGCCGGTGGCACACAGGGCCTCGGCGGGACAAATCCAGCCCCGAGCCTTAACACCACGAAGTCTCGGCGGAACAAATCCAGCCCCGAGCCGGTGGCACACAGAGGCCTCGGCGGGACAAATCCAGCCCCGAGCCTTAACACCACGAAGCCTCGGCGGAAAAAATTCAGCCCTGAGCCGGTGGCACACAGAGGCCTCAGCGGGACAAATCCAGCCCCGAGCCTTAACACCACGATGCAAGTCATGAGGTAGTTACGCTCCGGCCTCGGGAGTTTGATCCAGCCACGAGGGGTTCATGCGCTCCCTCATGCACTTCATCTCTTGTAGTATCTCCCACTTAAAATGAAAAGAGCCAGGTCGGCGCACTCTTCCCCGGGGGTTTGATAATGACACATGTGTTTGGCGTGCCACGGGTTTGGTGCCCTTTCCGATCTCAAATCATTACCTTCGCATCGAGCATGTCCAAATAAATAACGAAAACACTTTCACGTTTAATTAACAAACAGCGATAGCAGTTTTCTTAAAAAAAAGAGAGTTTTATTCATATTTTAAAGGACATACTCTCATTCTTCCAATTTGCGGGATATTTTTAAGAGAGGCTTTTAATATTTTGTTTTCTTTCTGTTTCTTCTGTCTTCTACTTACTGCTTCGGGTCAGAACCTCATCTTCTGATCCGAGCTCGAACTACTCCCGATGCATATGCCCTGAGTTTAAACTTCAACACTCCAAGTTGGCTCCTTCCTGCATCAGGCGCTTCGTTTGGATCCTCCAATCTGAACTTGAATCCCAAGGTTTATTAGCTGATCACAGGTTCTGCTGACTGGGTGCTCTCCCTTCGACATGCATTTTCTTTTCCCGACGCCTGGCTCTTGAGCGTCATCTCGGGGTTTTTTGGGCGAGGCCTTCATTTTCTCTCTAGGTGGACTTCCCTGGAAGAAATTTTACTTCTTTTCTTGTTGGGGTTGGTGCTCAGAGCGCCAATCCGGACCGTATTTATGTCTGATTCATGAATACGAACATCCCCTTATTCCATAATATTACTTATTTATGGTTGCACCTCTTGTTCTTATATACGTATTCGATCTGATTACGATTAGATTGAAACTAAATGTGGTTTAGTGATATGTATATATTAGACAAAGGCCCGATAATATATAATGCAGTACACAGTTACAAAGTTAGTTTGTAATTGACATTGGGAAGTGTCACTGCTATATGATATATCAAACATAGTTCCTGGTCAAGATTTGCTAACACGGGTCGGTTAGTCAAATCCGTTGAGACCAGTACATGTCGTATATCGAGACTTGGTCCGATGGTTTATCCCAATGAACCATGAGTCTATGGAGACTCGTATAGACGTGTAGGTGTTTATAGTGGATAAACACTGAACGGCTCACCGAAGATTCTTAATGGATGGTACGCCAACGTCAATAAGAATCTTCTCGGTTTGAGTAGCATAGTGGTCCTTCGACTTGAGACACCACTGTGGATGTATGAGACATCCTCCACACTTAGATGGCAGTCACGTCACCGATCTATTTAGATCAGACCTCCGCCTGTTCGTTGGGTGTGGATCGATCCTCAGGATATCCTGTGTGTGTCAAGATAGGATCCGTCAGTTCTGTGTACAGAGCATAGGTAGTCCATATATATTAGCAGTCTGTTAAATCTGTGGCCACAGTATACATCGGAAGTAAGTTCCGAGTGTTATTTAGAGATTGCTAATAGATACGTCGACGAGATAATACCTATAGAGATTTGACGTTTACATCTATATCTCTGGGATTATCTGGATACCTGTGACGGAGGGATTATACGTATGCAATGACCTCGACCTGTATGATTCAGCTAGTTTATATCCGTGATCGTCATAATCTACGGGTGGATAGATTATGGACATGAAATTGGATTTCGTGACGGATATACCTGAATCTAGAGAGTCTCAATAATGAAACATACTCGTAGAGCACTAGAGCAACATTTATGAATAATGATGATTATTTATAAATCGTTTAATCGTTAAACGAAAAATACATGCGAACGGGCCGAACCGTCATTTCCTAATTAATGTGTATTTGTATTTAATATATGATATTATTAAATACACATTAATAAATAGTCAAATAAAGGTATTTGACATATATCATCAATATATGTATTTGAGATATTTAAAGTAAATATAATACATATATTTGATATATTTGTATTTAATTTATTATTTAATTATTTAATTGTTAAATGATTAATATAATTAAAATATAAATATATCACCAAATGATAAAGTTAGGAAATGATTATAATGTAAATGTTTGACTTTACATTAAAGGAAAAGGTTGTCAAATTGATTTTGACTTCTTAAGATATTTGTTCAAAATTGTTTGAAAAATAAAATATCTTTTTCCTTTATTTCTTTATAAATTCGGCCATAACACTTAAATATAAGAGTTATATTTTCTTAGTTGCATTGTTGACTTAATAAATATCTAATAAAGTGTTATTAAGATATTTATGCAAGTTGACTAAATGTAAAGTTAAATGAAATTGAAATGAAATTTGGTATATTTGTATACACAATTTCGGCCAAGGCATTTTTTGTCCAAGTATATATTGTTTTCATTTCATTTCATTTGATAACCTAATACATTTAAAAAAACTCCATTAATGGAAGCAAAGAAGCTTGTGAGAAAGAAAGAAGAAATCAAAGAAAGCTTGGATTTTAGTTTTTTTCCAACTTGCTATTAGAAAGGAAAATGTTCCTTAGGATCTAGGCTTTAACATATGATGTTCTTAGGTTATTTCTTTCTTTATTCCTTGTGTTTTTGTTGATGGAAGTTTTGATGGAAGTGTTGAGCATGTATAATGAAGGAAGTTGTGACTATTGTAGTTATAAGCTTTCTTTTAAGGTTTTGGAAACCATGTTGCTAATCTAGAGTTGTTGACCCACTCTTAGATGACCTAGATTTGATCTTGAGTTGTTTCATTGTGTTGAGACTTTGATTGGATGGAAGAAAGAAAAGTATTGATTAAACCAATTTGGTCTAATTTGTCCAATTTGAAGAAATTGAAAAATTAGGGTTCATGACCAATTCCAAATTTGGGGGTTTTCATATATGTTGTGTATTTGGATGTGTATATGATGCATATAAAGTTTCATGTTCATTGGATTACATCTTGATGTGTTTTGATGCATGAAATGACAAAGTGCACAAATGGCACCCCTTAGGGAGCATTCGGCCAAGAATGTAAATTTGGGGATTTTGTTGTGCTTTTGGTGTTTTGATGTTTTGAACATGCTAAGTTCATCTTAGAAATGATTTAGAATCATTCAAAATTGATTAGATCAATTTCGGACTAAAATGGACAAAATACCAAAGTAAGGGTATTTGGTAAATTCACTTAAATATGATTTATTGAATTTTATTTCATAATTTGATTATTGGAATTAAATAAATATGTTTATTTAATTAATCCGAGAAAAAGTTTTGAAATCGGAAGATACGATCTTCCGCCGCTTCCGCTTGCTGCGTTACCGATTATGCCCCTAAAACCCCTACAAAATGGTATCAGAGCGAGTCTGATTCTAGGCCTCCATAAATGATTAGCTTGTTTTATTCAATGTTTAATCATGTTTTCTTGACTTTATACATGCTTGTTATAATCTAATTTGATTAGATTTAGGGTGTATGACACTTAATGGAATATCCCCGCTTAATAAGGTTTTAAAGTAACTAGTATTTGGAATACTTGTTTCTTGGTCCGTCTTGTCAATACGGTTTATAAATATCTTTTCGTTGACTACATCCGAGACCGTGCCTCTGCTGTGAGGGTGTAGCTGATAGAAATTTATTTATGCCGAATGTATATTAGATACTAGATAAATTCAAGCGAAAGCGGAATCCTGAACGTGCCCTAGCTGTCAGGGTTACGCAAGTAACTTGAGTTTATCATTGACAAGTTTAACCTTGGTACGTCTCCTTGTGGGCCTGCCTTCGCAGCGACAACGAGAAACGGCCAGGACCGGAACCTTGGAGTCACTAGTGAGTGATTGACAATTAGTTGTCTACCTGTGAATATACGTCGGCGAGACCGTGCCTCTGCTGTGAGTCGAAATATATTCATGGGGTCCTCTTCCCATTATGGAATTCGATTTAATTATTGAATTCTCGTCTTCCGTTGGGGATTACGGCATTACGTAAAAAGTGGGAGGCACTGCTAAGTTTAAAATATTCCAAACTTAGGCAGTGTATGTTATTATGGAAATTGCCGCTTGTTTGTTTCCTTATTCTATTGTTTATATAGAATTAAACTTTTATTTACTGCACACATATTTTGATATGTTATCTGACTAGACTCTTGGTTGCAGTTATTCTAGAATAGGTTCTAGATACTACTAGACTAGGATATTATTAGATTAGTCTAAACCATCGGGAACTGTTGTTCCGATTTTCTTAAAAATAAAGATGGTTAATGACTTAGTTTCTAAGTCATGATAGATAATCTAGATAGATATCCCTTTAGGATATAATACTTTAGAGACAATAGTTTCTTATGCAGTAAGAATTGACTTGAATTAGTTCATGTCTCGAGATTCTTGACTGGCATTTAGAAAGCCCTATTAGGTATTTGTTTATCTAGTAATGACGTTTCTAAGCTTTAATTACCTTTAGAGGTAATGTGTCTGACACAATTTGCTAATCAGTTATTTACAATTGTTGTGAATAGTTGAATGCAAATAGTAAAGCTAAAGAAAGGAGATGCGTATATTTGTGTATAGAAAATATCGATTTTCACAATACTACAACTATAGGTATTGGATACCAGATCTCCCGTCTAGTTATTTGAAATATTGGTTAACGATTGTTTTGATATTTGGAACTTGCACTTGCGACTATTGGATAGTCACTTGTTCTTTATAAACAATTGTTACATATTTTATAATAACTAGTAGTGTCATTGACGTAGAGATAAACATTAAGAAAAATTATTCGGTAAAGTAAATAATTTAGAACGGTGCTTTATGAATTTAATCACTTAAGTATTGGATGCTTATTCCGTATGGTAAAGGATGGTTTGATACTAGATCACACCACACATCCTTATCCATTTAATGAATATTGTATTCAGGAAAGTGATTAAGATCTCGTTTAACCAATGATTGTCATTGGACCACCAAATTTATTTAACTGATACATTGGATGTATGTAGTTTTATAAATAATAATTGCTTAAGGTAGTTTTCTTTACTTCGTAACTTAGTTGATGAATTGTCATAACTTAGTTACGTGTTTCTGAAGGAACACATATTGAAAGTCTTGAAAGTATCAAGTACTTTCAATCCGTTCTGATGAAACGTAGATTGAACATTTTTGACTTGTTCAAATATATTCAATCTAAAGGTTTTAGAGAATTCTATCCTCAAAATTCATAACATGTCTTTGAACTGTTCAAAGATCTTTGATACGATCAAACGTATGAATTTAAAGCAATTAGTTCTAAGGTTATTTAGTGAATATGATTCATATTCAATATTGTTCTTCCACGATTCCATCTTGATGGAATTGAGTAGTGGGAGCAATCGAATCTTATATGATTTGATTCGTCTGATATTGAATGTTACCGAATTAGTTTCAATACTCTTGGGGTTATACTCCAGTAACACTAATTCATCTCTTTAATTAATGTTCCATTATTTTCTACAGTTGCATATATGATATGTATAGGTAGAAAATTTGAATCTTGAAAAGTTTGAGATTTCAATCTTTCTTTTATATAATAGTTATATAATGGAAATTACTTACACCTCGGAGGTATAAGTAAAAGTTTATCGTTTATTCTGTTTAATAGAATATTGTATTCTATTTAATAGAATATCTTTCCTACGATTCTAAGTAATAAAATCGTTTTATTACTTGGTGTGTAACATCAGATGTTAACTATTGTAGAAAAGACTTGACTTATTGAAGTCAAATGTGAGAATGATAAATTATAAATGGAACTATGTAATTAATAAGATGAAACAACCCTTATACATCTTCCGTACAAGTCCAATAGGATAACAGAATCATTCACGAGTATTTGATACTTAATGGTTCCGTTGTTTTCTTATTGAAGAAAAATTATCCTATACTTTTAATGGAAGCGATATTTGATATCGATTCTGGAAGTTCACCATTGAACCTTAGATCTAAGATTGTTCATAGCTTACTACGATCAAGTTTTGAACTTGATTAAGCTTTCATTATGAATTAGTTCATGATATGTGCTAATTGTTTGCGCAGCGAAAGCATTGTGAGCTTATTAAAGGTTTGACCTTTACAGTATGACAGTGAGAAAAGTTATACTCAGCAATCTATTGTAGATTCTGAGAAAACTTATCTCTAGTCACACTAAATGAACAATTAAGATATATTGGTTAATGTTGATAATAAACTGTATATTTTAGCTAAAGAATGCAAAGTGGCGTTTTTGGATGACTTATTCAGATAAGAGATCAGTTGTGATTTCCTTATTTGAAGAGTTCATTCTGAAATGGCCCTAGAGTTTGTGTTCTGCTGAGATCGCAGTTTAGTGTGCTAGCTTATAGAGCCTATTGTAGACTCGGATAAGTCTTCCAGAATATGTGTTCTCTATTTTTGATATCGTCAGATTGTCTGATCTTGTCAAAGTATATAGAATACATATGTGATAAAAGGGTTAGTGGGAGCGTACAAATTACTTTCTAGTGTTATATATCCTAACGACATTATCATTATTATAGTAATAATGAGATGTTTTGAGGTAAAAGATTTACCTAAGTCTTCTTTACTCCGTGAAATAGTGGGAGTAGTCTCTGTTATATTTGATATAAAGTTTTATATAAGATATAAAACCAAGAGACTTGTGAGATACTCCTATTATTCGTACATTAGATATGATCTAATAAAGGACATAACTAGGCTATCTGTATGACAGTTAGTATAACTGTTCGACAGTTATTGTGTGTCTTATATAAAGTATTCATCTTTCGTAAAGGATGATTCCTTTTTCGAAAGAGATATTGATTAGAATGTCTAATCAATCTTATGTATCATTTGATGATGACATAATAAATACTTTATTATGTGCGATTATCGATGTCGATTTAATCGTAATTGTTACGAGTTATTTTGACATCCTATAGACCATATGATGGATCTTGAAACACGTTCTTTGTGATCTTTGAGATATTAAGAACGAGTTTCTAATTCATGGAGAATATAGTCTGCAACCATTAGGGTCATATTAGTTTTGAGACTAATTATGACGTTAGACAGTCTACGTCAAGAGTCAGAAAGATGCAGTGGGAGTGTCACGAAGGATTCTACTATTATAGTGGAATTAAATGCAACTTATAAGTATTGACTTATGAAGTTGCATAGTGACCTTTTAAATAGAAGTTTTAAATTGTTATTGTGCTTGCGGTTGTCCTCATAGTATTTTGGATTTGATCCCTAAATACTTGGACAACTCAGTAGCTGTAGCACAATACTGTATAGCATCCATTTCATATTAATGTATAATTTAGATTCTACAAAATATGAATGATGCTGACTATGGGAAACGATAGAGTTTGTTTGACAAACTCAATATGTCATAGCGGACTTGTTTGTTCTTACCTCTTAAGTACTGGGTGAGCTTTTGAGGGCCATGTGCATACGATGCACATTGAGACGTGTATATGATACCGTGGATTGGCACTAGAGCAAGTGGGAGAAATTGTTGGGGTTGGTGCTCAGAGCGCCAATCCGGGCCGTATTTATGTCTGATTCATGAATACGAACATCCCCTTATTCCATAATATTACTTATTTATGGTTGCACCTCTTGTTCTTATATACGTATTCGATCTGATTACGATTAGATTGAAACTAAATGTGGTTTAGTGATATGTATATATTAGACAAAGGCCCGATAATATATAATGCAGTACACAGTTACAAAGTTAGTTTGTAATTGACATTGGGAAGTGTCACTGCTATATGTATATTATCAAACAAGTTCCTGGTCAAGATTTGCTAACACGGGTCGGTTAGTCAAATCCGTTGAGACCAGTACATGTCGTATATCGAGACTTGGTCCGATGGTTTATCCCAATGAACCATGAGTCTATGGAGACTCGTATAGACGTGTAGGTGTTTATAGTGGATAAACACTGAACGGCTCACCGAAGATTCTTAATGGATGGTACGCCAACGTCAATAAGAATCTTCTCGGGTTGAGTAGCATAGTGGTCCTTCGACTTGAGACACCACTGTGGATGTATGAGACATCCTCCACACTTAGATGGCAGTCACGTCACCGATCTATTTAGATCAGACCTCCGCCTGTTCGTTGGGTGTGGATCGATCCTCAGGATATCCTGTGTGTGTCAAGATAGGATCCGTCAGTTCTGTGTACAGAGCATAGGTAGTCCATATATTATTAGCAGTCTGTTAAATCTGTGGCCACAGTATACATCGAAGTAAGTTCCGAGTGTTATTTAGAGATTGCTAATAGATACGTCGACGAGATAATACCTATAGAGATTTGACGTTCACATCTATATCTCTGGGATTATCTGGATACCTGTGACGGAGGGATTATACGTATGCAATGACCTCGACCTGTATGATTCAGCTAGTTTATCCGTGATCGTCATAATCTACGGGTGGATAGATTATGGACATGAAATTGGATTTCATGACGGATATACCTGAATCTAGAGAGTCTCAATATGAAACATACTCGTAGAGCACTAGAGCAACATTTATGAATAATGATGATTATTTATAAATCGTTAAAAACGAAAAATACATGCGAACGGGCCGAACCGTCATTTCCTAATTAATGTGTATTTGTATTTATATATGATATTATTAAATACACATTAATAAATAGTCAAATAAAGGTATTTGACATATATCATCAATATATGTATTTGAGATATTTAAAGTAAATATAATACATATATTTGATATATTTGTATTTAATTAATTATTTAATTATTTAATTGTTAAATGATTAATATAATTAAAATATAAATATATCACCAAATGATAAAGTTAGGAAATGATTATAAGTGTAAATGTTTGACTTTACATTAAAGGAAAAGGTTGTCAAATTGATTTTGACTTCTTAAGATATTTGTTCAAAATTGTTTGAAAAATAAAAATCTTTTTCCTTTATTTCTTTATAATTTCGGCATACACTTAAATATAAGAGTTATATTATTCTTAGTTGCATTTGTTGACTTAATAAAATATCTAATAAAGTGTTATTAAGATATTTATGCAAGTTGACTAAATGTAAAGTTAAATGAAATTGAAATGAAATTTGTATATTTGTATACACAATTTCGGCCAAGGGCATTCTTTGTCCTAAGTATAAATTGTTTTCATTTCACTTCATTTGATAACCTAATACATTTCAAGAAAAACTCCATTAATGGAAGCAAAGGAAGCTTGTGAGAAAGAAAGAAGAAATCAAAGAAAGCTTGGATTTTAGTGAGTTTTTCCAACTTGCTATTAGAAAGGAAAATGTTCCTTAGGATCTAGGCTTTAACATATGATGTTCTTAGGTTATTTTATTTCTTTATTCCTTGTGTTTTTGTGATGGAAGTTTTGATGGAAGTGTTGAGCATGTATAATGAAGGAAGGTTGTGACTATTGTAGTTATAAGCTTTCTTTTAAGGTTTTGGAAACCATGTTGCTAATCTAGAGTTGTTGACCCACTCTTAGATGACCTAGATTTGATCTTGAGTTGTTTCATTGTGTTGAGACTTTGATTGGATGGAAGAAACATGATTAAAGTAATTGATTTAACCAATTTGGTCTAATTTGTCCAATTTGAAGAAATTGAAAAATTAGGGTTCATGACCAATTCCAAATTTGGGGGTTTTCATATATGTTGTGTATTTGGATGTGTATATGATGCATATAAAGTTTCATGTTCATTGGATTACATCTTGATGTGTTTTGATGCATGAAATGACAAAGTGCACAAATGGCACCCCTTAGGGTGCATTCGGCCAATTGATTAAAATTGGGGATTTTGTTGCTTTTGGTGTTTTGATGTTTTGAACATGCTAAGTTCATCTTAGAAATGATTTAGAATCATTCAAAATTGATTAGATCAATTTCGGACTAAAATGGACAAAATACCAAGTAAGGTAATTTGGTAAATTCACTTAAATATGATTTATTGAATTTTATTTCATAATTTGATTATTGGAATATTAAATAAATATGTTTATTTAATTAATCCGAGAAAAAGTTTTGAAATCGGAAGATACGATCTTCCGCCGCTTCCGCTGCGTTACCGGATTATGCCCCTAAAACCCCTACAAAATGGTATCAGAGCGAGTCTGATTCTAGGCCTCCATAAATGATTAGCTTGTTTTATTCAATGTTTAATCATGTTTTCTTGACTTTACATGCTTGTTATAATCTAATTTGATTAGATTTAGGGTGTATGACACTTAATGGAATATCCCCGCTTAATAAGGTTTTAAAGTAACTAGTATTTGGAATACTTGTTTCTTGGTCCGTCTTGTCAATACGGTTTATAAATATCTTTTCGTTGACTACATCTCCGAGACCGTGCCTCTGCTGTGAGGGTGTAGCTGATAGAAATTTATTTATGCCGAATGTATATTAGATACTAGATAAATTCAAGCGAAAGCGGAATCCTGAACGTGCCCTAGCTGTCAGGGTTACGCAAGTAACTTGAGTTTATCATTGACAAGTTTAACCTTGGTACGTCTCCTTGTGGGCCTGCCTTCGCAGCGACAACGAGAAACGGCCAGGACCGGAACCTTGGAGTCACTAGTGAGTGATTGACAATTAGTTGTCTACCTGTGAATATACGTCGGCGAGACCGTGCCTCTGCTGTGAGTCGAAATATATTCATGGGGTCCTCTTCCCATTATGGAATTCGATTTAATTATTGAATTCTCGTCTTTCCGTTGGGGATTACGGCATTACGTAAAAATAGTGGGAGGCACTGCTAAGTTTAAAATATTCCATAACTTAGGCAGTGTATGTTATTATGGAAATTGCCGCTTGTTTGTTTCCTTATTCTATTGTTTATATAGAATTAAACTTTTATTTACTGCACACATATTTTGATATGTTATCTGACTTGACTCTTGGTTGCAGTTATTCTAGAATAGGTTCTAGATACTACTAGACTAGGATATTATTAGATTAGTCTAAACCATCGGGAACTGTTGTTCCGATTTTCTTAAAAATAAAGATGGTTAATGACTTAGTTTCTAAGTCATGATAGATAATCTAGATAGATATCCCTTTAGGATATAATACTTTAGAGACAATAGTTTCTTATGCAGTAAGAATTGACTTGAATTAGTTCATGTCATGTCTCGAGATTCTTGACTGGCATTTAGAAAGCCCTATTAGGTATTTGTTTATCTAGTAATGACGTTTCTAAGCTTTAATTACCTTTAGAGGTAATGTGTCTGACACAATTTGCTAATCAGTTATTTACAATTGTTGTGAATAGTTGAATGCAAATAGTAAAGCTAAAGAAAGGAGATGCGTATATTTGTGTATAGAAAATATCGATTTTCACAATACTACAACTATAGGTATTGGATACCAGATCTCCCGTCTAGTTATTTGAAATATTGGTTAACGATTGTTTTGATATTTGATATCGGAACTTGCGACTATTGGATAGTCACTTGTTCTTTATAAACAATTGTTACATATTTTATAATAACTAGTAGTGTCATTGACGTAGAGATAAACATTAAGAAAAATTATTCGGTAAAGTAAATAATTTAGAACGGTGCTTTATGAGTTTAATCACTTAAGCATTGGATGCTTATTCCGTATGGTAAAGGATGGTTTGATACTAGATCACACCACACATCCTTATCCATTTAATGAATATTGTATTCAGGAAAGTGATTAAGATCTCGTTTAACCAATGATTGTCATTGGACCACCAAATTTATTTAACTGATACATTGGATGTATGTAGTTTTATAAATAATAATTGCTTAAGGTAGTTTTCTTTACTTCGTAACTTAGTTGATGAATTGTCATAACTTAGTTACGTGTTTCTGAAGGAACACATATTGAAAGTCTTGAAAGTATCAAGTACTTTCAATCCGTTCTGATGAAACGTAGATTGAACATTTTTGACTTGTTCAAATATATTCAATCTAAAGGTTTTAGAGAATTCTATCCTCAAAATTCATAACATGTCTTTGAACTGTTCAAAGATCTTTGATACGATCAAACGTATGAATTTAAAGCAATTAGTTCTAAGGTTATTTAGTGAATATGATTCATATTCAATATTATTCTTCCACGATTCCATCTTGATGGAATTGAGTAGTGGGAGCAATCGAATCTTATATGATTTGATTCGTCTGATATTGAATGTTACCGAATTAGTTTCAATACTCTTGGGGTTATACTCCAGTAACACTAATTCATCTCTTTAATTAATGTTCCATTATTTTCTACAGTTGCATATATGATATGTATAGGTAGAAAATTTGAATCTTGAAAAGTTTGAGATTTCAATCTTTCTTTTATATAATAGTTATATAATGGAAATTACTTACACCTCGGAGGTATAAGTAAAAGTTTATCGTTTATTCTGTTTAATAGAATATTGTATTCTATTTAATAGAATATCTTTCCTACGATTCTAAGTAATAAAATCGTTTTATTACTTGGTGTGTAACATCAGATGTTAACTATTGTAGAAAAGACTTGACTTATTGAAGTCAAATGTGAGAATGATAAATTATAAATGGAACTATGTAATTAATAAGATGAAACAACCCTTATACATCTTCCGCAAGTCCAATAGGATAACAGAATCATTCACGAGTATTTGATACTTAATGGTTCCGTTGTTTTCTTATGAAGAAAAATTATCCTATGACTTTAATGGAAGCGATATTTGATATCGATTCTGGAAGTTCACCATTGAACCTTAGATCTAAGATTGTTCATAGCTTACTACGATCAAGTTTTGAACTTGATTAAGCTTTCATTATGAATTAGTTCATGATATGTGCTAATTGTTTGCGCAGCGAAAGCATTGTGAGCTTATTAAAGGTTTGACCTTTACAGTATGACAGTGAGAAAAGTTATACTCAGCAATCTATTGTAGATTCTGAGAAAACTTATCTCTAGTCACACTAAATGAACAATTAAAGATATATTGGTTAATGTTGATAATAAACTGTATATTTTAGCTAAAGAATGCAAAGTGGCGTTTTTGGATGACTTATTCAGATAAGAGATCAGTTGTGATTTCCTTATTTGAAGAGTTCATTCTGAATGGCCCTAGAGTTTGTGTTCTGCTGAGATCGCAGTTTAGTGTGCTAGCTTATAGAGCCTATTGTAGACTCGGATAAGTCTTCCAGAAATATGTGTTCTCTATTTTTGATATCGTCAGATTGTCTGATCTTGTCAAAGTATATAGAATACATATGTGATTAAAGGGTTAGTGGGAGCGTACAAATTACTTTCTAGTGTTATATATCTAACGACATTGTCATTATTATAGTAATAATGAGATGTTTGTGAGGTAAAAGATTTACCTAAGTCTTCTTTACTCCGTGAAAGCAGTGGGAGTAGTCTCTGTTATATTTGATATAAAGTTTTATATAAGATATAAAACCAAGAGACTTGTGAGATACTCCTATTAGTCGTACATTAGATATGATCTAATAAAGGACATAACAAGGCTATCTGTATGACAGTTAGTATAACTGTTCGACAGTTATTGTGTGTCTTATATAAAGTATTCATCTTTCGTAAAGATGATTCCTTTTTCGAAAGAGATATTGATTAGAATGTCTAATCAATCTTATGTATCATTTGATGATGACATAATAAATACTTTATTATGTGCGATTATCGATGTCGATTTAATCGTAATTGTTACGAGTTATTTTGACATCCTATAGACCATATGATGGATCTTGAAACACGTTCTTTGTGATCTTTGAGATATTAAGAACGAGTTTCTAATTCATGGAGAATATAGTCTGCAACCATTAGGGTCATATTAGTTTTGAGACTAATTATGACGTTAGACAGTCTACGTCATAAAGAGTCACAAAAGATGCAGTGGGAGTGTCACGAAGGATTCTACTATTATAGTGGAATTAAATGCAACTTATGAAGTATTGACTTATGAAGTTGCATAGTGACCTTTTAAAATAGAAGTTTTAAATTGGTATTGTGCTTGCGGTTGTCTTCATAGTATTTTGGATTTGATCCCTAAATACTTGGACAACTTAGTAGCTGTAGCACAATACTGATGTAGCATCAGAGTCATATTAATGTATAATTTAGATTCTACAAAATATGAATGATGCTGACTATGGGAAACGATGGAGTTTGTTTGACAAACTCAATATTTCATAGCGGACTTTTTTGTCCTACCTCTTAAGTACTGGGTGAGCTTTTGAGGGCCATGTGCATACGATGCACATTGAGACGTGTATATGATACCGTGGATTGGCACTAGAGCAAGTGGGAGAAATTGTTGGGGTTGGTGCTCAGAGCGCCAATCCGGGCCGTATTTATGTCTGATTCATGAATACGAACATCCCCTTATTCCATAATATTACTTATTTATGGTTGCACCTCTTGTTCTTATATACGTATTCGATCTGATTACGATTAGATTGAAACTAAATGTGGTTTAGTGATATGTATATATTAGACAAAGGCCCGATAATATATAATGCAGTACACATTTACAAAGTTAGTTTGTAATTGACATTGGGAAGTGTCACTGCTATATGTATATTATCAAACATAGTTCCTGGTCAAGATTTGCTAACACGGGTCAGTTAGTCAAATCCGTTGAGACCAGTACATGTCGTATATCGAGACTTGGTCCGATGGTTTATCCCAATGAACCATGAGTCTATGGAGACTCGTATAGACGTGTAGGTTTTTATAGTGGATAAACACTGAACGGCTCACCGAAGATTCTTAATGGATGGTACGCCAACGTCAATAAGAATCTTCTCGGGTTGAGTAGCATAGTGGTCCTTCGACTTGAGACACCACTGTGGATGTATGAGACATCCTCCACACTTAGATGGCAGTCACGTCACCGATCTATTTAGATCAGACCTCCGCCTGTTCGTTGGGTGTGGATCGATCCTCAGGATATCCTGTGTGTGTCAAGATAGGATCCGTCAGTTCTGTGTACAGAGCATAGGTAGTCCATATATTATTAGCAGTCTGTTAAATCTGTGGCCACAGTATACATCGGAAGTAAGTTCCGAGTGTTATTTAGAGATTGCTAATAGATACGTCGACGAGATAATACCTATAGAGATTTGACGTTTACATCTATATCTCTGGGATTATCTGGATACCTGTGACGGAGGGATTATACGTATGCAATGACCTCGACCTGTATGATTCAGCTAGTTTATCCGTGATCGTCATAATCTACGGGTGGATAGATTATGGACATGAAATTGGATTTCGTGACGGATATACCTGAATCTAGAGAGTCTCAATAATGAAACATACTCGTAGAGCACTAGAGCAACATTTATGAATAATGATGATTATTTATAAATCGTTAAACGAAAAATACATGCGAACGGGCCGAACCGTCATTTCCTAATTAATGTGTATTTGTATTTAATATATGATATTATTAAATACACATTAATAAATAGTCAAATAAAGGTATTTGACATATATCATCAATATATGTATTTGAGATATTTAAAGTAAATATAATACATATATTTGATATATTTGTATTTAATTAATTATTTAATTATTTAATTGTTAAATGATTAATATAATTAAAATATAAATATATCACCAAATGATAAAGTTAGGAAATGATTATAAGTGTAAATGTTTGACTTTACATTAAAGGAAAAGGTTGTCAAATTGATTTTGACTTCTTAAGATATTTGTTCAAAATTGTTTGAAAAATAAAATATCTTTTTCCTTTATTTCTTTATAATTTCGGCCATACACTTAAATATAAGAGTTATATTATTCTTAGTTGCATTTGTTGACTTAATTAAATATCTAATAAAGTGTTATTAAGATATTTATGCAAGTTGACTAATGTAAAGTTAAATGAAATTGAAATTAAATTTGGTATATTTGTATACACAATTTCGGCCAAGGCATTCTTGTCAAGTATATATTGTTTTCATTTCATTTCATTTGATAACCTAATACACTTTAAAGAAAAACTCCATTAATGGAAGCAAAGGAAGCTTGTGAGAAAGAAAGAAGAAATCAAAGAAAGCTTGGATTTTAGTGAGTTTTTCCAACTTGCTATTAGAAAGGAAAATGTTCCTTAGGATCTAGGCTTTAACATATGATGTTCTTAGGTTATTTCTTTCTTTATTCCTTGTGTTTTTGTTGATGGAAGTTTTGATGGAAGTGTTGAGCATGTATGATGAAGGAAGGTTGTGACTATTGTAGTTATAAGCTTTCTTTTAAGGTTTTGGAAACCATGTTGCTAATCTAGAGTTGTTGACCCACTCTTAGATGACCTAGATTTGATCTTGAGTTGTTTCATTGTGTTGAGACTTTGATTGGATGGAAGAAACATGATTAAGTAATTGATTTAACCAATTTGGTCTAATTTGTCCAATTTGAAGAAATTGAAAAATTAGGGTTCATGACCAATTCCAAATTTGGGGGTTTTCATATATGTTGTGTATTTGGATGTGTATATGATGCATATAAAGTTTCATGTTCATTGGATTACATCTTGATGTGTTTTGATGCATGAAATGACAAAGTGCACAAATGGCACCCCTTAGGGAGCATTCGGCCAAGGATGTAAATTTGGGGATTTTGTTGCTTTTGGTGTTTTGATGTTTTGAACATGCTAAGTTCATCTTAGAAATGATTTAGAATCATTCAAAATTGATTAGATCAATTTCGGACTAAAATGGACAAAATACCAAGTAAGGGTAATTTGGTAAATTCACTTAAATATGATTTATTGAATTTTATTTCATAATTTGATTATTGGAATTTTAAATAAATATGTTTATTTAATTAATCCGAGAAAAAGTTTTGAAATCGGAAGATACGATCTTCCGCCGCTTCCGCCGCTGCGTTACCGGATTATGCCCCTAAAACCCCTACAACTTTCTTCCTAATCCATGGAAAACCACCTCACTAATCTGCCACCTTCGCCTGTCGGCGTTCACCTTGCCATTGGCTGACTATCTCCCGATCAGCCCCCCAAACACAGTTATGCGAGCTTTGGCGTCCGGCAGTACAAGAAGTGTAGTTCCTTCCTACTGAGGCTTGGTCAGATGTCGCCACGGATTTAACCCAATCCCCCCGTTACATTTCATTCGACAATTTACCCCGGATGGTGTCCGTTGCCAACATTTTTACATTTCATCCACAATTCAACAAGAAAAGATCATCGTCCAAGACCATTTCTTTCTTCCTCCCACCTATTCTGCTGTTGAGCTGCTTGTGAAAATTGCAGCTTTCACCTTCCACCAATCGTCTCACAACGCGAGTTGCTTCTGGTTCGATCCCCATAGACGGCGCCAACTGTTGATGGCTGGTTTTCGTCTCAGGGACAATAACGGAAATGTATTGTTCCCGGGATTCAACCTTCTTTCAGCAGTGAATTTGTTTGGTTATGAGGAGAACCAAAAACAAACTTTGGCAGAGGGAAAAAAGTATGCAGATTGACACATGAAGTTAACATGGTTCGGCGGGTTAAACTCAGCTTACGTCCACGGACACAAAATAGATGGCGTTTACTAATGAAATGGGCTCAAGCCGACCAGTTTGTGGTCCGTCAATGTGGGAGCCGAGCTGTTTTTACAAAGGGGAATTACAAAGTTATCTTGATCTCTTTCGTAAATGTGTGTGTTTGACTCCCTATATGTGTGTGTTTTTTTTGTCCCTCTTTTCTTCTACCTCTCTCCTTATATATATACTAAGTTTGAAGCGGCAAAACGAGGCGGCTATTGTTCCCTATTCTGCAGAGTCTTCCACGTGAACCTGCTTCATTTACTAAGCTCTCTGCCCTAGACCTGCTCTTGCCGAAAGTGAACCTGCTCTCTGACATCCCATCGCATCAGTTTGACTTTTCACTGCCACATGCATTTTAGCGATGATGACCGCCTGGTGGATGTTACCGGGAGATGACACGTGTAAAGGGCAATTATCTTCTCGAGGCTTCTGTCGGTGACTAAGTGGTCGGCCTTAATCATCTGCCGACCGAGTCATTTTGGCCCCGTCTCGGGTTGTCCGAGCTTTTTTTTGAATTACTACCAATAGTATGCCCGAACCGAGTCGAAGAATTGATGTGGTCGGTTTTATGACAAAACTGTGTTGAAGCACACGACACGGCTGATCTAACACTGAAGGTTTGTATCTAGACTTCTGCCGAGCCGAGTAGCTTTTTAATACTCCTTGGATGCCAGCTAAGGGAAGATTCCATCCTTGCCCCAGGTTCATACTGTTTGATCAATGTGCTGATTTCCACTACCAACACATTCATTTATTAATTTTTAATAGACTATGTATTTATTTTATATAATAAAATTTAATTATTTGTATAATTTAATTTTAATTTATTTTTAAATTTATAATAACAAAAAAGATTATTAGAATAAAAATAATTTTACTATTATTCAGTAAATTATTTTAATTCTAATAATTTTTTTTTTAAATCCATAAGCCTTTAGCGTCGAATGTTTCGACACTAAAGGTAATAAAATAATTATTTTTAAATATTATTTTAACTTTAGCGTCGAAACATTCAACAATAAAGGTAATAAAATAAATTTTATTTTTTATTTTTAAAATAACTTTAGCGTCGAAAGTTTTGATGCTATTGTATGGCGGTAAAAATATTTTAGTTTTTTAATTATGTAAAAAAATCTTTGGCATCGAAATCAATCGTTGCCAAAGACGAACTTTAGCGTCAAAAGATTTTGACGTAGAATTTTATACTTAAGCGTTGAAATTTCTTATTCGAAGTTAATTTTCTTTGTCGTCCACGTATTAGAGTCGAAAAAATTAATGAGTCTGTTGAATTTTAGATTGTATTAGTGGGTCTGTAAACAAAAAAATGTTTTGGTAGTGAAGAGGTCGGGAAAATAGGGCTTAGGTGCCAAAAATTTTATCAATTAGTGGGGAAAAAATTTACACACTAAAAATATATTTTTCGTCTTAATTTTAGTGGCGAAATTATTTTTTGCTCTAAGAATTTAGGGGCGAAAATAAATTTCGCTACTGAATATAAGCTTTTAGTGCCGAAATAAATTTCCTCATTAAAAGTCAATTTTCTTATAGTAACATAATAATTTATATATAAATAATTATAAGTAATGATGATGTTGTGTAAAATATATATTATATTAATAGAAGAGAAATAATGTAAATAAACTTATATTATTCAAATCAAATTAAATGGTATTTATTTTATTTATATTATTTTAATATATAAATAGTTATTAGTTATTAATAAATATATATATATTATTTTAAATAAATTAAATGATTTAAATAATAAATTTATATTATTTAAATCAAATTAAATGATATTTATTTTATTTATATTATATTAATATATAAATAGTTGTTTTAATGTATAAATAGTTGTTTTAATATATAATCAAATTAAATAATATAAATAGTTATTTTAATATTATTTTAATATATAAATGTAAATTAATTTATATTATTTAAATTAAATTAAATTATATTTATTTTATTTATATTATTTTAATATATAAATAGTTATTATAATATATAAATAATATTTGAAGAGAGATAAGTCACTCTTCAATACTGAAGAGTGAGAAGTAAAATTCAATTTGAAGAATCTCAATTGATGTGACTCTTCAATTTAGTAACTAAATAATATTTGAAGAGACTTTTGAAGTTACTCTTATATATGTAGAGTATCTTTTTTATCATAAATCTAATGAATGTGATCTCTTGAAATTTAAGTAAGATAAAAAAAGAATGTGTTGTTGGAAACTAAATTTAAAATATGATATGAATTTTCAGACCCCTTAAAAATACTCTAAAATACATATATGTGAACTCGGCCAATTTTTTTTTTTGAATCGTTGCCGTAGATGAAATATTAAGCCGAACCAAGTTGGTGTCCACCGATATAGTCATTGCATACGAATTGATCCTTCACGAATATCTCGTAATTAGAGCCGGGTCATAATGTCTGTTATACCCTTCTAATTATTTTTACCTTATGTACCATTGATTCTCTAATGAATGATTTATTCACAACTGTTATGAATATTAATCTTTCTATTCGTAATAGAAAAACTTGAGCGCTCAAACCGTTCAAGTACCGAATCAACCCTTAAGAGAGATACTCATCTACTTCTCGTAAGAAGGAGTGAATTCCATGTCTATGTAAAACGTTCACAGCTACATAACAGACTATGCCCCCAAAGTACGTAGTTATTGGTTGGGATTGCAACACCAACCTCACCATTGTAAATCAAAGGACACAACCCGTCATGCAGGAGTTCGTAATATACTCAGGATTAAGATCAATCCATATATGACCATCAAGTAGATCAAAATGACTTTCTTTGTTTAACAGATATTATAAGAATGTCATTTCTATCTAGGCCCAGTCCTATATGATCACATCATATAAGGTCCCTCCATTATCATGTCTCTATATGGACGATCCGGATTAAGATCGTCATCCAAATATAGAATGGACCGCAGCTATAGATAAACCACAAACAAAGTACCCGGTTTGTTTGCTCTCTATGGACTATTTAAGATTATTAACTTCATTCTTAAATCCTCTGGTGCATGACGTTCATACACCAAGTCTAAAGGTACATAAGTAATCTACGGTATTTATGAAGATATATAATATGCGATATTGAACAAACAATTAGATAAATGAATATTGCATCCTTTTATTTCTAAACACATGAAGCCGTTTACATCACATGTAGCTCTAGGGCATACATCCCAACATTGATAAAATATTTCATTCTGGTCGTGAATGATGTCACTGATGAGAAGAATAATATCTACAATTATTGTGGAAAAATTTACAAACACACCGGTGGGTATGAGACTATGATGAGTCATATGAGTAGTACTCATAAAGTTGAGTTTGTGATTCATAAAAAAAAAAAAACACAAATGACAATGTTTTCTACCTCTGATCCAGGTTCTTCTTCTTCCACTAAATTATTTAAATATAATGAATCTCAATGGAAAGATAATCTAAATAAATTTATTACCATGAAACATTTAACTTTTACTTTTAGTGAAAAAACGTCTTTTAATTATTTAATACATGAAAATTTGAACCATGCTGCATGTAAACTGTTGGGTGTGCAAACAAAGTCCCAAAGTCCCACATTGGTTAGAAATGAGGAAGATCATGAGCATATAAGGATGGACATGTATCTTCATTGGTATGAGGCATTTTGGGTATAACCCAAGAGCAAATCCATGAGGGCTTAGGCCCAAAGTGGACAATATCATACCAATGTGGAGATAAGTGGTGTCCTAGGTTCCTTACAAGTGGTATCAGAGCCATGCCCCGGAGTTAGCCATGTGGATGAATCCTCGGAATACCGAACAAAAAAGTGGTGAGCCCCGATCGTGATCCATGAATGTGCTCGGTTAGATAGGCGGTGTGCTCCGGTCTTCATGGACGTGTCCTAATCCCAACACGGTGAAGAGGAGTTGGCCTGGGCTAGAGTGGACTGATGTATAATCGTTTGAGGGGAGGCTCGGTGGTCCTTTGTTCGATGGGAGGATTGTTGGGTGTGCAAACAAAGTCTCAAAGTCCCACATTGGTTAGAAATGAGGAAGATCATGAGCATATAAGGATGAACATGTATCTTCATTGGTATGAGGCCTTTTGGGTATAACTCAAGAGCAAATCCATGAGGGCTTAGGCTCAAAGTGGACAATATCATACCAATGTGGAGATAAGTGGTGTCCTACGTTCATTACATAAACTTATTAAAATGACATGTAAAAGAAAAATGATGGAATTGTATGCAAAAAGTCAGAATAATTTAAGGGAATTATTTTTTAAACTTAAAGGTCGTGTTTCAATATATTAAAGCTATCCCTCAAAAGTCATGTCCGTTTATGGGAGATTTTTTTTCTCCCTCCCACTAATACCCACCCCATGTCCCATTTTCTCTCTCTCTGAATTCACAACAATACCCTTAAGCAATTAAGGGTATTGGTTACATTGAGTAAAAATTAAGGGTATTAATCATTTATTTAATTATTTTATTTCACTTTTTTATTTATTTCTTTTAAATATTTATCTATTTTATTTTTTTCTTTTACTTATTTAATAGTATTTATATATTTTTTCTTTTATTTTTTAATATATATTATATATTTTTTATTATTTTATTTTGTGTTTAAAACTGATGGACAAATTGGCATAATAGTCAACAACTATCGTGAAAGTTATGTCAAATTTTTTTTATTCTGGTCAATAAATATAATATGACATGTGTCAACCAATGAGTGGATATAGTAGTTTCCCGCAAGTGACTTTACTTTTACCTAGATTATAGATTCGAATCTTTGATTCATTATTCGTTCCCACACACCATATTACATATGATACGTTCCAAAGTCTCATTCTGACGTACTTAGTGATATACTCAATATTTTGTACCACAACTAATTATGTATCTTATAACGAGTGACACATCCTTTTAATTTCGTACGATGAATGTTTGCACCACCACGTTAAGATGGGTGGTACAAGATAATAAGGGTGTAAGAAAATCTACACAAAGTGTCTGCCAACATAGGCAATAACTATTTCTTGATGTTCTTGGTCTGGAATTGAAGGGAACCTTAATAGCAAGTAAGTAGATAACTCTAAACATTCTCACCAAAGCAGATTTTTCTACTTTCAAAATAAATCACGAATATGTATAAAAATATATAAGATTTATTAAACAAATAAAAGAGAATAAATATATAAATAATATTAAATAAGTAAAGAGATAAAAAAAATTAAATATAAAAAATTATTTAAGATCAAAAATATGAGAATTCAATAAAAAGTATAATTAAATAATTAAAGAATTACGGAAATAAACTAATGAAATAAAAAAAAAGTACAAGTAAATTAAAGAAAAAAACAAAAGGGGACAAAAATTAAGGGAAATAAAAAATAAAATGAAAAAAGATTGGAAAGAAAATAAAAGAGAAGAGATAGGGCATTATAGGTTAGAAATTTGGAAAGAGAGAGAAATCATTGTAGTTACAGTGAGAGAGTTGAGAAAACTTTAGGGATAAATGTGTATATGTTTATCATTTTTGTTACTATAAATTCACCAACTACATAATTTTGTTTATTTTCTCGAAGTGTGATTAATATGAAAAATGCATGTAGAGTAGGTGAACTCCTCCACTCAGTCACTTGTCCGATATTACTTTTTTCATGTTGTGACTGTCTTTGGTATGTCATTGACTTCTTGAATGCGTTCGTGTGTTTTTGGTGTACCTGTCAAAGACACTCCGATCAGAGGTGGCCACGGTTCGGTTACGGTTCACCCTAAATCGTACGTTCGGTTTGGTTACGATTAACCGTTTTTTACTTTAAAAAATAATAATAATATAAATCGGAATCAGTTATGATTATGGTTACGGTGTAGTTACGAATTTTGACAATCTTGGGGCTGTATGATTATGAATGAACACTGAGTTTGCTGATTTTTGAATGATCACTTTATTTTTAGTTATAGTAATTGGGTTTGCTTTCTTCATATTTGCTGCTCATTTAATGAAAGTAGTGATTATTCATCATGGTACCTTAGATTTTTCATCTGAATTAAATAGATTTAAAGCACAATATTATGATACTTTATCACTTAGAAACTTGATTGCGACATTTGTCGCATCAATTTGTATCCCGACTTTATAAGTATAACATGATTATGATTGTAAAGGTTTCTCAATCTTAACATTGGCATCTAAAAGCAACCCACCATACTGCTTGCATGTAAAATAGCTCCTAAAACTCACCCAAAACTGTAAAGAATGATCTGCCACCACTACAGAAAATTTGTTGCATTAAACTGATAAAAAAATGTTTGCATATAACATATTGTTATGCTTATGGACTTGGGTTCAATGACCAGAAGCTTGCGCAATCTGCATAGTTAAAGCACATGTCAATTGGGCATCGCGATTATGGATCTTCATCAGTTCTGGGAGATGATTCTTCTCTCCATCTGCACCAAAAGAGATACCAGAAGGTTAAAAATAGCAGAAGATAGCATTTAAGGAAAGAATAACATTCAAGGAAGCTTATAAATGATAATAATTCGCTTACACGCAGACGAATGAACATGACAAGAGAACAGTAAAGACAGAACCATATTAGATAATCAACACATTGCTCAGTTGAACTGGTAGCCATTTGACTATCATCATTTCACATTTATATCCTTTATCGCCTTTTAAAGGTTAAGATTTAATCAAGATAAATCTAAAGGTCAAATTCTTGAGAACACATTAATGAATTTGATCCAAATTGCTTGACTTTTGTGTTGGCAAAATAATGGCCATTAGATTTATTTTTGACTAAATCATAACCATTAAAAGGAGATAAATGAGATAGATTGAAAGAATGATAGCCATTCCCGAAAAGCTGTGAGTGCAAACTTCAGGAAACTAACTAACCTTTCTTATAAATTCAACATTACCTGAAGAATGATGTCCATTTTGCTCTGTAGCTTCAGAAATTCGTGCCTGATCACGTCCACTGCCACCACGCACCTAAAAGGAATTATACACATGAGAATAGAATCAAACAGAAACAAGGAAAATAATCTGCTGTTAAATAAAAACTGAAGAGGTTTAATGTCTCTTATATCAACAATGTTGGGATTCTTTGATCACTGAAGAGTTTTGAGGAAAAATAGATACTCTCTATTACCATTTGAATAAAATTTACAAGTATTATAAAACTTGTACAAAAAAACCTCACTTAAAACTACACTCTCTACCAAATTCTCTTGCCTTGGAGCTTGCTTGATCTTGTTGGGGATGGTTTGAGCTTTAGCTCAATTTATAGCCATTTCTAGGAACTAAATTGTCAACAAAAATACAAATCCACCTAAAATTATTTTGGTAGTTTGCATCATTGTCAAAAGGTAGCAATTACTGTCGACAATGGTGACCATAATCTTTGACAATAAAGATTATGGCAGCTGAATTCTACAAACAACATTGCCATGTTGTGATTTTCTTTGTTATAAGAACATGGATTAATTACAAAATGGAAATAGACAACAAAAATGATATGAATAAGCAAGCAGTCCACTGGAAACTTTTATAAACAGACAATATCAAGACATATCACCGGCTAACCCCAATGAATTGTCTCAGTGGTAAAGGCTTTGAGCTTGTAAGCTAGTCCAGATACCCCGGTTACTCAAAAAAAAAGACACGTCGCCAGTTATAAATATATGACAGAAACAGCGGCTCTGTCCAAATAAATGATCAAGGAAAAAAGAAATTTCCCAAAATCAAACTCTATTCCATATGTACTGCTTCAAGTGGTCTCTTACCTTTTAGCCAAATAGCCCACACTGACACACGGGCTATTAACAAAAACGAAATGCAGAAATTGAACTTTGGGAAAAAAAATTACAACTTATTATCCTCTATATAAGCCAAAGAGTTTGTTGTATATAGATAAAGCCATTAATGGTGTGTTGATAGATTCAACACATTGGCTCCATTAATGGTGTGGAGTACACAAAAATGAAATATACAACTTATTGCTTACAGAAACAGGTAAATAAATGACCAGACAATTCAACTAGCTAGGCAACTACCTTTGTTACTGTTTCCCAAGATTCAAATACCAAATAGTGGGGTTCTGATACGAAGATACTGACAAATTTATCATGGTGCTAGTGAAAATGATTTTCTTACCTTTCCTTAGATCTTTCATCAATGGCTCTACTAAGGTCGCCACATGCAAGTGCTATTTGATTAGCGCCAATGCTGAACCACCAGACGGAGAAAAAATGAGTATGCACAAAACCACTGTAACAATATGATGATCAAAAGAAGCACAAGTGTCATATATGAAAATCGGCTCAATGATCTTTCATCAATTTTCTCTGTTCTGATATTGATTCAATCCTTTTCCTGTTGACAATACTTCAAGATTCGTATTCGATTCGTATAAATCGGCTCAATGATCATACCACCTCTAGGAATCAGAAAAGCAATTAGAACAACTTTGCAACATCAACTAGACTTGAAATATCTTCATTATGAGAATAAAACAAAATCACCAAAACCAAATAATTAGTTCCTGCTTATTTTACTGCAACAAACACAGAAGTTGATCGAAAATATAAGATTCTTGAAAAGCAGTCATTGCGAATATTCTATATTTATTAGTGTAGAATAAATGAAATTTGTAAGTTGATTGGAGAGATTCCTAAAAAGAAGTAATTATGTATAATCCATATTTGTTAGACACATATAATTAAGTACAATTCAATATTTTGATTACTACATGATTACAAACCAAACAGGGACATTACCATGATGTTCCCCCTTTAATTTTTATGCATAATTCTTCCAAGTCATAATAATTCAGAAAAGGTTGCTCCCTGCAAACAAATAAAAACAAAACAGATTGCTTATAATGAAAAATAAAAACAATAATATAATTGAAATATCATCAAAGATATTGAGGCACCGTTTGATAGAGAGTATTGATTAACCCTGCATTTGATAGAACGTCACTAGAGTGTTAACGCTAGCTTTTCGACGCTCTGCTAAGCACCTACTTTAAAACTAGCGTTAACACTAACAAAACCATAATCTCACAACATGAGCTTATTTTTTGACGCTAGCTTACAGTGTAGCGTTTGTTTCATTGCTTATACTCTCTGACAATATTCTCTACCAAACGCGCTCTAAGAGTATAAGATAGCTTATAAGTGCTGCAGTGAGAGTATAAACTAGCTTATAAGCTCACCAAACTCTATATCAAACGGCACATGAGAGTGAAACATACAAAACTCGGGTCATATCTCTTATGGTAGTTAGGGCATCAGAGCAGAAGGTTGGAATCAACTCGGCGAAAAAGAAAGGACCATTAGTCTCCTTCAAAGAATGAACCAGTCTAAAACGAGAGTCCACTAAACCCTGCAAGATAAAACAAACAAATAAATACTAAAACAAACAAATAAATACACAATCATCTCCTAAACCAAAATGAAAGCTTTTTCTTTAGTCTTTATTAAAGGATGCCCAGCAAGCAAACAAAGTCCCATCTCAAAATATTAAATTTCAACATCTGAAACCTCACAAATTAAAAGAAACACAAAAGCTAAAATTCCAAACATCAAAATGAAACAACAATACGATTGTACTTACTGTATACAAAATTGTTGTTATACAGACATCCGAAAATATTGAAAAAAAATATGAATTTCAATATTTTTTTTTGGAAACGTTAGAAATCACTCGATCCGGGCTTAAACGGAGCGGGTAAAACCCCCAATTATCCCGGCTGTCTCATACTCTTACAAGAAACGTACCCCTAAATTCGAACCAAAAACCTAGAAATCAAATCCTAAACCTTACATGACCAAGCCACGCCAAAACATAATATACGGAGCACATCATTAACATCCTTACATGAAAATGATACACACGTATAAAAATAATTTTCCGGTGAGTTATTCTCCGGTGCGGATATCCATATTTTGTTAAACTCCAAAACTAACAACTTGTGTAAAAAAAAATTGCTAAAAGACTAAAATCTGCTTACTGAAAAGATGCATAATAAAAAACAAAAACCTTCACAGATAATTAGATAGATAGAGAGAGAGAGAGAGGATACTTCTTCTTCCATGGAGGTGATGAAATCAATAAGCTGCAGGTTCAAAGCCTCCTTATGGGCCATCTAGATGAATGATGACTGATGAGAAAACCCAGAAAGCTAAATTAACAGAGAAATGAAAAACTTTCTTAGTGGAGTGTAGTTTGTGAATTAATGAATTTGCCAGAAAAAAGGGTGAAGTATATAAATTATGAAATAGACAAATATACACATAATAATTGTATCTGAGTTTGCATGCATTTTCTCCCCTAGATTCTTTGGTGCAACAGTGTTATAGATGACGTGATACCATAAGTCAATTAAAAAATGACATATAGAATTTATTCATCTATTTTTTAGTTGTTTTTAAATTTTTAGCACGTGTGGCAGTTGATGATTGGCTTGTTGTATGGGTGACGTGGTACGACTGTTGTATAGAAGAATTTCTCAGGACGAGAGTTGTACACCAAAAGAGTCTCTTTCTCTCACTGTGTGGGGGCAAATTGGTCAAAGACACCAAAGCAAAAGCCACTGAGTTATAAACTGGCTAATTGGGCTTCAATTCTTATCAAACATTCAAACCTGTGTCATATTTGTAAGGAAAATTTCACTTTAATTTTCATAATTTTGAAAATATAAATTTTTTGTCTTCAAAAGTTAAATATTTTCCGTTAATTTTGAATCATTTTTATCCAATTATTATTACATGATTTGAATACCCCAAAATTATCCAAAGATAGAAAAAAATTATAAAAAAAGTAATTCAATTAACAAAAAAAATATTTAACGACATGAACTAAAGTTTGTATTTTTTAAAACTGTAACTAGTAAAATTTATATTTCTAAAACTATAAGGACCAAAGTGTATGACTATCCGAATGGGTGTCATTGTCCCTTTCAGGGCAATTATTTGGTATTGTCCTTATATGAGTGACATAGTACATTAGTACCCAACAATCAATAAATATATAGGATGTTGAGTAAAGATGGCAATTTCAGCCACAAGTCCGTAAATCCGTAAAAATCCACCCACAATGAGTATAATTTGTTAAATATTTAAGCGGATGCGAGTTTGGTACGAGTTTGGTAATTAAGCAAAACCCGCAGATATCCGCAGTGGGTATCCGCTACCCGCAAACTTAAATTTTTTATTTTATATTTTTTAGGGTAAAGAAAATTCACTCATATAAAATGACTCACGTTATGTAGTTAACTTTATCATTTTTTGAATTGCTTCTAATCTTGTATTGGTTTAATTTATAGTTAATTTTTTTTTCAACTTTATCATTTTTGAATTGTTTTTTTTATCTAATATTATGTTTAATATTTGCGACTTCATATTGACTTCAAACCAAACTCTGTTTACATGAAGAAATTATAGATGGTTTAATATTTTTATTTAATTTGGTTTTCATATTATAGATGGTGAATATTCTATCACGAGAAATTTATTTTTATATGATATTTTAAAAACCCGCAAAAAATATGTTGGGTACCAATGGGGGTTTGGTAATTTATTTTTATATGCGGGTGCGAGTTTGATAATTAAAATTAAAACATGCAGCGAGTATGGTGCGAATTTGATAATTTATTTACATATGCGGATACGGGTTTGGTAATACAAATCTATACCAAACTCTACTCACTATCATCCTCACGGTTGAATTATATTAAATATAATTATTTTTTATTTGATTATTTTTTATTATTTTAATAAATATAATAAAATATTATTAAATTATTATCAGGTGACATGGTAGTATCATTCATACCATATCACAATTCAAGTTTTCCATATTTAGAGTTTATATGAGAAAATTCAGAGGGTTTTGTTTCTGTCACATCTCTTGGGTTGGAGAATTCGTGAAACCGTCTTTGGAATGGTGAAAACAAGGATATTGACAGGTGTTTGGAAAAAAATAAAAAAAATAAAAGATACTTAGACCCTAACATCTAAGAAAATAAATATAAAATCTCTTAATATTTCAAGAATGATATACAATCTCTATTTTATAATAGATTTTATTTATTTTAATAATTAAATAATTAGTATTATTAATATATATATATACTAGTTTTTGCCCGTGCCTACGGCACAGTGTTACAGTATTTGGCCCGTACCTACGGCACGGTGTTACAGAATTAAATTATTTTATTTTTTAATTAAATGATGCCTGTGCCTACGGCACGGCACGGTGTTACAGAATTAAATGATTTTATTTTTTAATTAAATGATGCCCGTGCCTACGGCACGGTGTTATAGTATTTGGCCCGTGCCTACGGCACGTTGTTACAAAATTAAATGATTTTATTTTAACTTTCTATTTTTTTATTTGAAAATTTGAAAATTTTGACAATTTCCATCAATTAATTCACTCTCTTTCCTCCAACATCATTGTGCTTTATAATATAAATATATATATATATATATATATATATATATATATATATATATTATATATAAGTTAAACATTTTTAAGCTTCTTCATCACATAACGGGGCGGCTTTATATTAAAGTTATAAAATTAAATTAATAAATCAATTAAATAAAAATTATATTACAATAAAATACATATGTTAATTATATATATATATATATATATATTATATATATATATATATATATATATATATATATATATATATTATATATCCAGCCAAGGTTCAAGTTCCGAACCGGAACCGAAACGATTGGAACATGACGATTCTCGTTCCGGAATCGGAACCGCATTTTACCTATTCGGTTAGGGTCTTACCTCAACCAAACCGATAGGAACCACTGGAACCGAATGGTTCCAGCGATTCACACCCCAACGGCTAGTAGCCGTTGGGTTGGGGCAGGGAGCCCAACGACTCCCTGTCCCAACGTTATTAAAAAGAGATTGGGGATTTCCCTAGGAGAGAATGAGTCAAGTTTTGTAACTTGCAATTAGTATAACAATCTAGTAGTAGCGAACCTGTAATGCAAACAAGACTTAGCGCATGTGATCGTTGGTTACTACAACAAAATAAAAAAGTTATGGATAACACGACTAATAACCCGAAATTAGATAATTATTTATTTATAAATTTCGAGTTTTCAACTGAAAGTTTAGTTAGTAAAAATTTTCAAATGCTTGAATGGTGAAACCGACATCAAAATATATATCATATATTATCAATTATTGTTAAAGAGATATTGGCAGCACATGTTTCCACTGTTACGGTTGAACAAGCCTTCAGTATAAGAGGTAATGTATTAGAAGTTAGACGATTTTCATTACATCCAAGCACTCTAGAAGCAACAACATGCGTGGGATGAATGGACCCGAGCTGATCTGAGGTAACAAGAAGATGCCCCCGATAAATTTGAAGACTTATTCGACAATGCATATGCATGTGTGGAACTGGAGCTGAAGATTGATAATTAAAAAATTATAAAATTACAATGGGAAAATATATTAAATTGTAATGGAAATACGTGAGTTTTGATTCCTCTCACCTCATGAGGATACGTATGCAACTTAAGTTTTTAAAAATTTAAGTTCAAGCTCTTTAATTTAATAAATTTTTTTTTAAAATTTTTTTAGACAAGATTTTTTTTTTAATTTAATGTAAGTTTATTATATAAATTCAAATTCATAATTTTAAATTAATTTTTCAATCTCAAGTTTTTTATTTTAAAATAAGTAAAAAAAAATCGAATAGAACCGGAACCAGAACAGGAACCGAACCATTCGGTTCCTTTTCTGATTCCACTTAAGTGTGAAACCGTAATTAACCGGTTCGGTTCCGGTTCCACACTCGTGGAACAGAGAATCGGCTGGTTCGGTTCCGATTCGGAACCAAACCGGACCGGTGGTCAGGTATATATATAAGTTAAACATTTTTAGGCTTCTTCATCACGTCACGGGACGACTTCATATTAAAGTTATAAAATTAAATTAATAAATCTATTAAATGAAAATCTTATTGCAATAAAAATACATATTATATATATATATATATATATATATATATATTATATATATATAGATTTCATGTTTTTTTTTTAAATTATCTTCTGTGTGTTTGCTGAATATTTTACTGGTTGTAAGTCCCGTTTAGGATAGGATTCCGCTTAGGGCAGTAAACCCATACCTGTAGACAAACTCATAGGTCTTAGTTTAAAAGCTTAGTTACTCATGGAGTCTCTACTCTGTAGAACCTCCTCTTTGTCTAGCTCTTCTACTGAAAATACTAGTATTTCAAAGAATATAGTAAACTCAAAGAAATTTATAATTGAAGATTTTGATAAAGCCATTGACTGCTGGAAATTGCCAAAGATTTCTAAAGACGTGATTTATAAAACCAAAAAGCTTGATTTTCTAAAAACAGATTATATCATAAAGACTGAAGAATGTGATATTACTCTTACAAAACCTTTTGAGACAATTAAATTATTTTCTGAACATGCTTTAAAACATTTAAGAGATAAGAAATTTAATTATGTGCATGTTGGTTTAATCCAAGTTGGAATAAAGCCCCTCACTAAAGAAGGCTTAGATACCTCCATCTTAGCTGTTCTAAGAGATGGCAGATTCATCTCTTTTGATGATTCTTTACTCAGTAGTATTGAATCAAGTCTCTATAAAGGTCCTATTTCTTTTGACTGTTACCCAAACATTACAGTCTCCTTACAAGACAAAAATATCCTCAAAAGCATGATTCTTCAAATCAAAACCCATCATTACCACATGTTTGAAGGATCCATTCCTGTTGCTTTAATCTACAAGATCTCCTACAAAGCTATGCATTCTGCGTTTAATACGCAACATAAACTCCAGTCAAAGATGTTGGACAATTATGACCCATATCGTCACTATTTGTACAGATCATGGTGTTGTTGTACAAATTAACTATGTGACAAAGGAGATTGCTCTCTTATCATTTGTGATTAGATCACCTTAGATATATAAATGATAGGAGGTCCCTATGATTGTTCCTGGATTGAGATGATATGAGACAGTATCAGTCCACGAATGATTAATCATTAAATATCCATAGTCAGAGTATTATCGAGATTGGACATCGATAATGCGTAAAAGACTAGTATTGCACTTGTGCACGTTGTGAGGGCATAACGGGCATAGTTCTCATATATTTAAGTATTGGATACTTATGCAAGTGCGATAGGAGGTTGTGTTTTACCGATGGTACGGGAAACAGCTTCGCTCTGGATAGACCCCATCGGAATCCCATTGGTAGTATGGCTGTGTGTCTATGGGAGTCCGACATCAGGGTAGGTGTATTTGGTCTTAACCTGAGACTTGCACCGCTAATGCTCACGACAATCAATATACTTTGGTTGAGGTCGTCCAGGGCTTTAACCGGTTCTGTGTACGCCAATGCTGGGTATATTGAGAATCGTAGAGTATTGGGTGTGATGTCAAGACGGAAGTATTACTTCAGTCATAGTGGAGATGATGTCACATAGGATACGGTATTAGTACTCTCAAATGCTATAGCTATCGGGGTATTATGACAAGGTCATGTATATCCGATTATAGAGACTAAGTACCAGACATCCGACATGTGTTTCGTACGGGGCAGACACAATACCAGCCCCAGGCCTAGCACGTGACCATCCGATACTGGATCGACATGCACGATACTACGTATACTACGTCTGATACAGATCTATATATTCCTATAAGAATATTTCCGGAGAATTGGGTAGGCATGACGCTTTGCTAGAAGCCAACCTTGTCTTGTGAATCGGTAAAACGTCGTACTTGGTACGTACATGTTCGGATAGTCCGACGACGGGTATTACTGCCAACATATCAGGGGATCTCATGGGTCGCTTCCCGATGATTCACCGATGATGTATGACTCGCACTTTAAATTAATCTGGGATTAATTCGATTAGAGAGAAAATTAATCTGGGATTAATTCGATTAGAGAGAAAATTAATCTGGGATAAAATATTATTTAGAGAGAGAATGATTAATTTGGAATTAATCGATAAAATAATATATATTTGATATATTAGCGGAAATTGGATTTCGACGTAAAGTTAAAATTGGATTTTAATTTCGGGCAAGCGAATTAATTTGGAATTAATTTGCGAGCGACTTATAATTTTGCGAGACATTATTATTTACGTCGCAACGGTAAATTCGTTAATTCGGAATTAACGGAACGACCCGAGCTTCGTCGCGTTGCCGCAATTACCAATTAATATTTAGAATATTTTAGTGGTAGGACCACTACACTAGTATTATTATATAATACATGTGATTGGTGTAATAGTTTGGTGTGGCTTTATTAATTTGATTATTAAAAGCCAAAGTTGTGTATATATTTATCTAATTACACTACTTAAATAACACTTCCTATTACTCTACCTAATGCTCACGTGAAAGAGCAACATTTTATCTCTCTCTTTTGGCTAATGTTAGCCAACTCACCTTCCATTACTTTGCTCCACTCACACGCCCATAGTGGCTGAATTTGATCATTTTTGTTTAATATTATATGGCACTCCACTGCCAATTAAACAAATGTGATAGTGGATTCTTTTGATCATTAATATTTTATGGCAAGATATTAAATGGTAATGGAAGCTTTGTTTCAAAATTTTGAAGACAATTGTTGCTCTTACAACACTTGCCATTATTCTCTCGCCAAAATGGAGCAGAATAATGCTCTCTCTCTCTCGCCAAACTGAGCAGTTTTTGCTCTTCAATTTCACTGCTTTTGCCGTGAAGATTAAGAAGCAAGAAACCATGGATGAGCTGATATAATATGTTATTAATTGTGTGGCACATTGAAGACTATTTTTCTTCACTCATTCACGCCCAAGAGGGGCTTATACTCTCCATGGCAGTAGCTCACTGCCGTGAGCTTTGGAAGCAATTTGGTTTGATTTTTGTGGCAAAAATCAAGGTGCTAGCACACTGAGGAGGCATACGAAGGTGATAGGGAAACGCACCCACGAGCCGGGAATCGTTTGACGAAGCTTGGAGCTTCAAATTATGGATCAAAACCGAATTTGGAGGAGACCAAATCAGCTCACTGCCGACCAGTCCAAGAAGGGCAGAAAATGTTTTGTTCGTCTCCGCATCGTATCAACCGATCATTGTGAGTATTCCGCACCTCCGTTGATTGTATTCACATGTTATTTCATGCTTAATATTGATCTTGGACCTCAATAGAAACTCAACAGTGGTATCAGAGCGATGAAAAGCATGAAATATTATTTAGGGGTTAAAATTGGAAAATTGATTTTGAGCATGAAATAATGAAATTGGATGATCTAGTATGCTTGAAATTTGTTTGGAACAATTTTTCCAAAATACTTGATGATGGCCGAATATCATGGTCCCCTAAATGGTCTTGGATTTTTGATTTTAATCATTGGATGAGTTGGAATCAAGTTGGAAAATGATTTAATGTTGATCGTTGATTTAATTGGATTGAAACCGAATCGGACATAAAATCATTACCTTGGCCGAGAGACTTGAAGCATGAATGGGTTTGATTTTTCATCAAAGTATGTTGGACATGTGATGATGATAATGAACATGATTAATTGGACAAATTAATATTTTGGAAATATTAAATTGGATAATTTATCATGATTTTGCAACAAAATCACACTCTTGCTTCCCTTATTGCTCACGGTTTTGATCAGTAAAACAGTGAACAAAATGCCCCTTGGGCGTGAGTTTGATGAGAGAAAGATGTGTAGTTGATTATACCATAAAATCATCACACACTTGGCTTCCATTATCCTTGATTTTAGGCTCCCATCTCACGGTTTTGGAAGACAAAACCAGTGAGTTTACTGCCCCTTGGGCGAGAGAAAGAGAGCTGAATTCAACCAGTTTGGGCGTGAGATATTGATCAATTATTTTTGCCCACTTTGGGCGTGAATGAGAGAGCAATAATCAGCCCCAAAAATGACGTGAATGGCCTGAGTTGTGAAGCAACAATTGCCTTCAATTCTTTTAGGCAAAACCTTCCATTATCTCATTGTTTATTTGCCTTATAATATTAATGATCAAAGAAATCCACTACACTTCATTCTTTAATTGCTATATAATATAACAATGATCAACAAATCCCACTATGGGCGTGAGTGGAGGCATAAAATAAACAAAACTTGCCCACCTTGGGCGTGTAATGAGAAGCAAATAATGGAGGGTGAGTTGGCCATTATTTTAGCCAAGTGAGAGAGAGCCAAAAATGCTCATACACGTGAGCAATAGATAAAAGAATAGAAAGTGTACTAAAGTGGTGTAATTGATAAATGATTTTAATAAATCATTGACTTTAAAAATCAAATTAATAAAGCCACACTAACTATTACACCAACCACATGTATTATATAATAATATTAGTGTAGTGGTCCTACCACTAAAATATTCCAAATATAAATCGGTAATTGCGGCAACGCGACGAAGCTCGGGTTCAGTTCCGTTAATTCCGAATTAACGAATTTTCTGTTGCGACGTAAATAATAATGCCTTGTAAAATTATAAAGTCGCATGCGAATTAATTCTGAATTAATTCGCTTGCCCGAAATTAAAATCCAATTTTAACTTTACGTTTGCGGCAACGCGACGAAGCTCGGGTTCGGTTCCGTTAATTCCGAATTAACAAATTTTCCGTTGCGACGTAAATAATAATGCCTTGCAAAATTATAAAGTCGCATGCGAATTAATTCTGAATTAATTCGCTTGCCCGAAATTAAAATTCAATTTTAACTTTACGTCGAAATCCAATTTCCGCTAATATATCAAATATATTATTTTATCGATTAATTACAAATTAATCATTCTCTCTCTTATTTATATAATATTTTATCCCAGATAAAATATTTCCGTAATTAATCCCAGATTAATTTTCTCTCTTATCGAATTAATCCCAAATTAATATAGAGTATGAGTTATACGTCATCGGTGAATCTTTGGGAAGCGACCCATGAGATCCCTGGATATGTTGGCAGTAAATCCGGTTATCGGAATATCCGAATACGTGCGTACCTAGTACAACGTTCTTACCAATTTACAAGACAAGGTTGGCTTCTAGCAAAGCGTCATGCCTACCCAATTCTCCAGAAATATCCTTATATGAATATATAGATCTGTATCAGGCGTAGTATACGTAGTATCGTGTATGTCGATCCAGTATCGGATAGTCACGTGCTAGGCCTGGGGCTGGTATTGTGTCTGCCCCGTACGAAACACATGTCGGATGTCTGGTACTTAGTCTCTATAATCGGATATACATGACCTTGTCATAATACCCCGATAGCTGCAGTATTTGAGAGTACTAATACCGTATCCTACGTGACATCATCTCCACTATGACTGAAGTGATACTTCTGTCTTGACATCACACCCAATACTCTACGATTCTCAATATACCCAGCATTGGCGTACACAGAACCGGTTAAAGCCCTGGACGACCTCAACCAAAGTATATTGATTGTCGTAAGCATTAGCGGTGCAAGTCTCAGGTTAAGACCAAATACACCTACCCTGATGTCGGACTCCCATAGACACACAATCATACTTCCAATGGGATTCCGAGGGGGTCTATCCAGAGCGAAGCTGTTTCCCGTACCATCGGTAAAACACAACCTCCTATCGCACTTGCATAAGTATCCAATACTTAAATATATGAGAACTATGCCCGTTATGCCATCACAACGTGCACAAGTGCAATACTAGTCTTTTACGCATTATCGATGTCCAATCTCGATAATACTCTGACTAGAGATATTTAATGATTAATCCTTCGTGGACTGATACTGTCTCATATCATCTCAATCCAGGAACTAATCATAGGGACCTCCTATCATTTATATATCTAAGGTGATCTAATCACAAATGATAAGAGAGCAATCTCCTTTGTCATATAGTTAATTTGTACAACAACACCATGATCTGTACAAATAGTGACGCTATGGGTCATAATTGTCCAACAATCTCCCACTTGGCCTATAGCCAGTCACTCGAGTGTCGAACACCCGAACTATGTACGGTTGGCTCAAATTGCTGAGGAAAGTTTTTCGTCAGCGGATTTGCATGATTATCGTCTGATGCGATTTATTCGATCATCACATCGCCACGATGTATGATCCGAACGAATCAGATGAATATCGAAGTATATATCTGGATCGTTGATGAGACCTTTAATTCTTTAGCCTTTGCTAACGCCTAGCTCAGCTGCTAACAGAACCATATCTAATCTAATTAGATTTGTTATCGACCCAAATGGCTTCTATTGCTGCCTCAACTGTAGCAACAACCCGCATTTGTTGTTTATTCAGTAACAATATCTTGCTTGGAAGATTTCCAGCTAACTGTTTCGTTATTCAAACTATATAGTACTGTGGTTTTTATCGGCTAGGAAACTTGCAACAGTGATCCCAGTCACTTCAAGTTCTCATTCTCCATAGATTAAGAGCATTATTATTCTCTCTCTGGGCAATTATGGCAATTTGTTTAATAGATTTGCTTCTCCACCTCACGCCCATAGTGGGTTGTATTGATCATTAATATGTTGAGTTTCTATTGAGGTCCAAGATCAATATTAAGCATGAAATAACATGTGAATACAATCAACGGAGGTGCGGAATACTCACGATGATCGGTTGAGACGATGCGGAGACGAACAAAACATTTTCTGCCCTCCTTGGACTGGTCGGCAGTGGGCTGATTTGGTGTCCTCCAAATTCGGTTTTGATCCATGATTTGAAGCTCCAAGCTTCGTCAAACGATTCCCGGCTCGTGGGTGCGTTTCCCTATCACCTTCATATGCCTCCTAAATGTGCTAGCACCTTGATTTTTGCCACAAAAATCAAACCAAATTGCTTCCAAAGCTCACGGCAGTGAGCTACTGCCATGGAGAGTATAAGCCCCTCTTGGGCGTGAATGAGTGAAGAAAAATAGTCTTCAATTGTGCCACACAATTAATAACATATTATATCAGCTCATCCATGGTTTCTTGCTTCTTAATCTTCACGGCAAAAGCAGTGAAATTGAAGAGCAAAAACTGCTCAGTTTGGCGAGAGAGAGAGAGCATTATTCTGCTCCATTTTGGCGAGAGAATAATGGCAAGTGTTGTAAGAGCAACAATTGTCTTCAAAATTTTGAAACAAAGCTTCCATTACCATTTAATATCTTGCCATAAAATATTAATGATCAAAAGAATCCACTATCACATTTGTTTAATTGGCAGTGGAGTGCCATATATATATTAAACAAAAATGATCAAATTCAGCCCACTATGGGCGTGTGAGTGGAGCAAAGTAATGGAAGGTGAGTTGGCTAACATTAGCCAAAAGAGAGAGATAAAATGTTGCTCTTTCACGTGAGCATTAGGTAGAGTAATAGGAAGTGTTATTTTAAGTAGTGTAATTAGATAAATATATACACAACTTTGGCTTTTAATAATCAAATTAATAAAGCCACACCAAACTATTACACCAATCACATGTATTATATAATAATACTAGTGTAGTGGTCCTACCACTAAAATATTCTAAATATTAATTGGTAATTGCGGCAACGCGACGAAGCTCGGGTCGGTTCCGTTAATTCCGAATTAACGAATTTACCGTTGCGACGTAAATAATAATGTCTCGCAAAATTATAAAGTCGCTCGCAAATTAATTCCAAATTAATTCACTTGCCCGATATTAAAATCCAATTTTAACTTTTCGTCGAAATCCAATTTCCGCTAATATATCAAATATATATTATTTTATCGATTAATTCCAAATTAATCGTTCTCTCTCTAAATAATATTTTATCATAGATAAAAATATCCGTAATCAATCTCATATTAATTTTTCTCTCTTATCGAATTAATCCCAGATTAATTTTTCTCTCTAATCGAATTAATCCCAGATTAATTTAAAGTGCGAGTCATACGTCATCGGTGAATCTTTGGGAAGCGACCCATGAGATCCCCGGATATGTTGGCAGTAAATCCGGTTATCGGAATATCCGTATACGTGCGTACCTAGAACCACGTTCTTACCGATTTACAAGACAAGGTTGGCTTCTAGCAAAGCGCCATGCCTACCCAATTCTCCAGAAATATCCTTATAGGAATATATAGATCTGTATCAGGCGTAGTATACGTAGTATCGTGTATGTCGATCCAGTATCGGATGGTCACGTGCTAGGCCTGGGGCTGGTATTGTGTCTGCCCCGTACGAAACACATGTCGGATGTCTGGTACTTAGTCTCTATAATCGGATATACATGACCTTGTCATAATACCCCGATAGCTATAGCATTTGAGAGTACTAATACCGTATCCTACGTGACATCATCTCCACTATGACTGATGTGATACTTCCGTCTTTACATCACACCCAATACTCTACGATTCTCAATATACCCAGCATTGGCGTACACAGAACCTGTTAAAGCCCTGGACGACCTCAACTAAAGTATATTGATTGTCGTAAGCATTAGCGGTGCAAGTCTCAGGTTAAGACCAAATACACCTACCCTGATGTCGGACTCACATAGACACACAGTCATACTACCAATGGGATTCCGAGGGGGTCTATCCAGAGCGAAGCTGTTTCCCGTACCATCGGTAAAACACAACCTCCTATCGCACTTGCATAAGTATCCAATACTTAAATATATGAGAACTATGCTCGTTATGCCCTCACAACGTGCACAAATGCAATACTAGTCTTTTACGCATTATCGATGTCCAATCTCGATAATACTCTGACTATGGATATTTAATGATTAATCCTTCGTGGACTGATACTGTCTCATATCATCTCAATCTAGGAACTAATCAGAGGGACCTCATATCATTTATATATCTAAGGTGATCTAATCACAAATGATAAGAGAGCAATCTCATTTGTCACATAGTTAATTTGTACAACAACACCATGATCTGTACAAATAGTGACGTTATGGGTCATAATTGTCCAACAATCTCCCACTTGGCCTATAGCCAGTCACTCGAGTGCCTAACACACGAACTATGTACGGTTGACTCAAATTGCTGAGGAAAGATTTTCGTCAGCTGATTTGCATGATTATCGTCTGATGCGATTTATTCGATCATCACATCGCCATGATGTATGATCCGAACGAATCAGATGAATATCGAAGTATATATCTGGATCGTTGATGAGACCATTAATTCTTTAGCCTATGGTGACGCCTAGCTCAGCTGCTAACAGAACTATATCTAATCTAATTAGATTTGTTATCGACCCAAATAGCTTCTATTGCTGCCTCAGCTGCAGCAATAACCCGCATTTGTTGTTTATACGGTAACAGTATCTTGCTCTGAAGATTTCCAACTTACTGTACCGTTATTCAAACTTTATAGTACCATTGTTTTTATTGGTTATGGAAACTTGCAACAGTGATCCCCGTCACTTCAAGTTCTCATTCTCCATAGATTAAGACATCATCTTCAGTTCTCTAAGATACTAACGGATGTTCTTAACATCAATCCAGTGACCATCATATGGATTGGCCTGGTTGTGAATCCATATGCTCAAAGCGTATGAGACATTAGGTCGCGTACATTTTTAGAATGTACGATTTCTCGGAGAGTATTAACAACTTTAAATCTATCCCAGTAGATCTTTATTCCTTGAATAAAGGTTGTTACTTCCAAGAATTCTACGGAGAATTTGTTAGAAAGTCAAGCTTTCACCAATCGTTTTATGGGAATATCATTTCCAAGAAATGTCATATTATCATTAATTTTATAGGACAGCCATTGTAAGTGCGCTCCCACTAACCCTCTGATATACACAAGAATCATTTTGTTCTTGGATTAAATCATATACCATTATGATTACATCAAAACAATAATTCCAAGAACCTATGCTTGCTTCAATCCAAGCATGGATCGAATAACCTGCAAACCTTGTTTGCTAGTTTTGATACAACAAAACCGTCAGGATGTTGTAAACATCCTCCAAAAGGTTTACTTTTCAGGAAAGTGATTTTCCCGTTCAGCTGACACATTTCATAAATGAAATATGCAACCTTAGCAAGCACTATTCATATGGACAACAAGTAAAAGGTTGAATCGTAATCAACATAATGTTGATAACGATACCTTTCCGTTAAAAGCCTAGCTTAGAACGTTGGTTCTTGTGTATTTGTTGGTTAATGGTATAGTTTCATCATTGATGAACTATATGTGTTCCATTAAGGACTTGGTGCCTTGAACAGTATCACTCCGATTTTCATCGAGTCTTACTATCCTCCCACTTACCACTGCATATCAGTATTCCTCTTAGGAAAACAGCATGGTGAGCAACAATCACATTGTTCTCTTAGTGAGTTGTATAAGTACTATACTTGGTATCCCTATGATAACTATACAATTTGGCACTTATCCTATTTGGGTTACAGTTTGGTATCATCCAAACATATGCCCAGCATACCCAAATTCTTAGGAATGAGAAACCCGGTTTCTTTCCCGTTCATATCTAATATGTAATCTGTCAAACAGATTTTTATGGAACCTTATTCTAAATAAGTTTTGCACTGTTAATACGTATCCGTTGAAGGAAATGGTAGCTCAGAGCGACTCATGATTAACCTTATCATGTCTAACAAAATTTGGTTTATCCCGTTCGGACACACCGTCATATTGACGTGTTCCGTGAGGAGTCCTCGAGAAACTTACTACTTAAGTATTTTCCATCTCGATCTTACCGTGAATGAATAATACTATAGCCGATCTGTTTGTCTATTTCGTGTCGAAACTTTAAAAGGTTTCTGATTTATGTTTCAAAAGACACATAGCCATAACGCGATGCCACATCCGTAAGGTCACGAAATATTCATATGTTTGAGATTTTATTTATATTCAAAATATAAATACTGTTATCTACATCTAATGTGTTTATCTTAATATCATCTTTATATAATGAAACACTTTAGTGTTCTAGAATATAAAGGTTAATCCGCAACGGATTAAACAGTGATATAAAGATAATGTTCCTAGTCAAACTAGTTACATTATAACAGTTTCCTAATTTAAGTACACACCCGAAGGCTAGTTCCTAAACTTAGGTATCTACGGTTAAAACAGCGACAGTTGTCTCGTTTCCTATTCGCGAATAATCTCTATTGAAGTCAGTATCCTGTTCATAACAGATTCTGAACATCAATACATATTTATGTACCACCCTAAGTATTTAAAATCCAATTTTCAATACTAGTAGTGAACATAATTTTGACAAACATATTTGAAGTCAGAGCCTTGCCCTTTCTTCAATTCCTTCATGTCTGCTTTGTTCAAACGGCAGTCACGCTTCCGCGATCCGTTTGCCACAATTAGCCAGACATTTTGGGATATGTCCTATATCTTCCCAGAAGATTATAATGATTTTGCCTATGCGACTTGCCTAATGCAAAGTTTGACTTTATCTCCATGAGAATAGTCATCAACTCTCCAAGATTATTTATTGCAATTTAGTTCTTCTCCAAGGTTCTTACATCCACTTTAAGGATCTAATCCTTAGTTCTAATTTAGAAATTAAGGAATTACTTGAAAGCTTAATAGATTAAGTACTTAAGTTATATCAATAGATCTTCCAAAATTATGTTCAACTATTTGCTCACTCCGGGCTTAGGCCTAATATGTTATTTTATCAAATAAATTAACCTATTAGTTTACAGGAATCCTGAAATTATTCCCAATTTGAAAATTAAACCATTAAATACATTTTCCCTGTGATATGTTTTAAATGTAATCTTTCATTTAATCTTGATTCTAATAGTCCAACCATTTTAATCAACGATTTAGGTACTATTTATAATGATTACAATAGTCCAATATTTATCAACTATAATTTTTAATTTGTTATATTCAATTATATGATTACTATAATCCAATTATAAATCAACTATTAATTGAAATAGTTTGAATATAGTCCAACTATATTATTAAAACAACATTAAATATTAGTCCAACTAATACTTTTTAATATATTGACGAATGATATTTTATTGAGCGCGTTTGGCAAGTAATTAAACGAGTATTGCGAATTTAATACTTGCCTCCCACTAATTTTCGACGAGCCTCTAACCCTCTGTCGAGTACTTGGGAAACCGTGTTTCCTAGTGGGCTAGGATCCCGTTAAATAACACACAATCTTGACTTTGGCCAACAAATTGTATGATATTTAACTAGGTAGATCTCGAAGATCAATTAGATCCAATCCAATTCCTAGATCCAGTAGGTGGATATCCAAATCCTAAACATATATCTTATATATGCCAATATATCGAATATATTCCCTAACCTTTTCCTCTGAATCAACTAAGCCTTGGCTTTGGCACAACAAACTTAGTGATCCCAGTTAAGCGCGACCCATTGACCATGGAAAGCTTCGTAATCAATGTCGAGTGACAAGAAGTGGTCTTGACTTTGGCCAAAAAACCACAACTTGGACAAGACACCGATATGGAACAAAGCTCTCGTGATTCAAACACATCTTCGACGGACAAAGGGCTTGACTTTGGCCAACAACCCAATGCCAATCTTAGATCTTGAGTAAGAATAACTCAATGGAAGGAAAAACGCTTAATATGATTTGAGGGTTTTTCGCGTGCAAATTGGCAACCAATTTATTATCTTGTTAAGGTCTCATCATCATACACCCTTAAGCATGCATTCTAAACACATAATAAAGCGCGTATAAATAAAATAATAATGATATGCGGATGGATACTTTACACATTGATCCTAGATCAAATCTCTCTCTTTCTCTCTCAACTAGCACAAGTATTACTTCTACCCAATTACATAACACTTCTAAAGAAACCTCATTTACATTGAGGGGAATAGGTGAGAAGAGAATACAAAGAATATGGAGGTGTAATAAGGCTGGACACGCAGGTCCAATTTAATAATCAAATTTATTACAACAATTTCCAAAATTGCCCCACCCTTCTAATATCCATCCGATATACATTATTCATGCATCGCAACCATGTATTCACACAAGCATGTTATCAATCAATCTAATCAAATTAATTAATCTGATAATTAGTGATCATCCAATGTTCAAACAACGATTTGATTTTGCTCGAGTCAAACTCGTTTTTGCGAATAAGTACTCCAAGTACGAATCCTCGAATTAAATTAAACTACATAATTAAATCCAATTTAACTTGTATTTAATACTAATCCGTTATTTAATTCGAATTAAATATTACACTTTATTAATAAACATTTACGACTTAAATTCCAAATTTAATCGTTACGAGTATCAAAGCCCGATTAATATCCAATATTAGTTTAATTAAAGTCCAATGGGCTTTCAATTAATTTCTTAAGGCGTGGACTTTTGGTCAACTCGGGTCAAACCGAATAACCAAAATCCAATTCAGGAGTTACCCCATAAGCCTAGAAATCAATTTAGGCCCATTAGGCCTTTTAACTTTAAAGGTCCATTAGTCGCATTTGGGCTTTATGGAAGCGGTTTTGGGCCCAATTGGATCCAATCCATTTGGCCTAAACCTAACTTAATACAACCAAGCCCAATAAGCCCATTTACAACATTTCAAGCCCAAATCCAATCCAAGCCCAATTAATTAAATCATAAAGTCCAATTTCATAATTTAATTAACCTAAAGTGTATTTCATGATCAATTACCCAATTCAATATTTCCAAAACATTAATTTGTCCAATTAATCATGTTCATTATCATCATCACATGTCCAACATACTTTGATGAAAAATCAAACCCATTCATGCTTCAAGTCTCTCGGCCAAGGTAATGATTTTATGTCCGATTCGGTTTCAATCCAATTAAATCAACGATCAACATTAAATCATTTTCCAACTTGATTCCAACTCATCCAATGATTAAAATCAAAAATCCAAGACCATTTAGGGCACCATGATATTCGGCCATCATCAAGTATTTTGGAAAAAAATTGTTCCAAACAAAGTATCAAGCATGCTAGTTCATCCAATTTCATTATTTCATGCTCAAAATCAATTTTCCCAATTTTAAGCCATAAATTATATTTCATGCTTTTCATCGCTCTGATACCATTGTTGAGTTTCTATTGAGGTCCCTTTTCATCGCTCTGATACCATTGTTGAGTTTCTATTGAGGTCCAAGATCAATATTAGCATGAAATAACATGTGAATACAATCAACGGAGGTGCGGAATACTCACAATGATCGGTTGATACGATGCGGAGACACACAAACATTTTCTGCCCTTCTTGGACTGGTGCGCAGTGAGCTGATTTGGTCTCCTCCAAATTCGGTTTTGATCCATGATTTGAAGCTCCAAGCTTCGTCATCAAACGATTCCCGGCTCGTGGGTGCGTTTCCCTATCACCTTCATATGCCTCCTAAATGTGCTAGCACCTTGATTTTGCCACAAAAATCAAACCAAATTGCTTCCAAAGCTCACGGCAGTGAGCTACTGCCATGAGAGTATAAGCCTCTTGGGCGTGAATGAGTGAAGAAAATAGTCTTCAATTGTGCCACACAATTAATAACAATATTATATCAGCTCATCCATGGTTTCTTGCTTCTTAATTCACGGCCAAAAGCAGTGAATTGAAGAGCAAAAACTGCTCAGTTTGGCGAGAGAGAAGAGAGCATTATTCTGCTCCATTTTGGCGAGAGAGAGGAATAATGGAAGTGTTCTGTAAGAGCAACAATTGTCTTCAAATTTTGATGAAACAAAGCTTCCATTACCATTTAATAATTTGCCATAAAATATTAATGATCAAAAGAATCCACTATCACATTTGTTTAATTGGCAGTGGAGTGCCATATATATATTAAACAAAAAATGATCAAATTCAGCCCACTATGGGCGTGTGAGTGGAGCAAATAATGGAAGGTGAGTTGGCTAACATTAGCCAAAAGAGAGAGATAAACATGTTGCTCTTTCACGTGAGCATTAGAAATAAATAATAGGAAGTGTTATTTTAAGTAGTGTAATTAGATAAATATATACACAACTTTGGCTTTAATAATCAAATTAATAAAGCCACACCAAACTATTACACCAATCACATGTATTATATAATAATACTAGTGTAGTGGTCCTACCACTAAAATATTCTAAATATTAATTGGTAATTGCGGCAACGCGACGAAGCTCGGGTCGGTTCCGTTAATTCCGAATTAACGAATTTACCGTTGCGACGTAAATAATAATGCCTCGCAAAATTATAAAGTCGCTCGCAAATTAATTCCAAATTAATTCGCTTGCCCGAAATTAAAATCCAATTTTAACTTTACGTCGAAATCCAATTTCCGCTAATATATCAAATATATTATTTTATCGATTAATTCCAAATTAATCATTCTCTCTCTCAATAATATTTTATCCTAGATAAAATATCTCCGTAATTAATCCCAGATTAATTTTCTCTCCAATCGAATTAATCCAGATTAATTTTCTCTCTAATCGAATTAATCCCAGATTAATTTAAAGTGCGAGTCATACGTCATCGGTGAATCTTTGGGAAGCGACCCATGAGATCCCCGGATATGTTGGCAGTAAATACGGTCGTCGGACTATCCGAACACGTACGTACCAAGTACGACGTTTTACCGATTCACAAGACAAGGTTGGCTTCTAGCAAAGCGCCATGCCTACCCAATTCTCCGGAAATATCCTTATAGGAATATATAGATCTGTATCAGGCGTAGTATACGTAGTATCGTGTATGTCGATCCAGTAACGGATGGTCACGTGCTAGGCCTGGGGCTGGTATTGTGTCTGCCCCGTACGAAACACATGTCGGATGTCTGGTACTTAGTCTCTATAATCGGATATACATGACCTTGTCATAATACCCGATAGCTATAGCATTTGAGAGTACTAATACCGTATCCTACGTGACATCATCTCCACTATGACTGAAGTGATACTTCTTGACATCACACCCAATACTCTACGATTCTCAATATACCCAGCATTGGCGTACACAGAACCGGTTAAAGCCCTGGACGACCTCAACCTAAAGTATATTGATTGTCGTATGCATTAGCGGTGCAAGTCTCAGGTTAAGACCAAATACACATACCCTGATGTCGGACTCCCATAGACACACAGTCATACTACCAATGGGATTCCGAGGGGGTCTATCCAGAGCGAAGCTGTTTCCCGTACCATCGGTAAAAACACAACCTCCTATCGCACTTGCATAAGTATCCAATACTTAAAATATTGATAACTATGCCCGTTATGCCCTCACAACGTGCACAAGTGCAATACTAGTCTTTTACGCATTATCGATGTCCAATCTCGATAATACTCTGACTAGGGATATTTAATGATTAATCCTTCGTGGACTGATACTGTCTCATATCATCTCAATCCAGGAACTAATCATATGGACCTCCTATCATTTATATATCTAAGGTGATCTAATCACAAATGATAAGAGAGCAATCTCTTTTGTCACATAGTTAATTTGTACTTACGACAATCAAATACTTTGGTTGCGGTCGTCCAGGGCTTTAACCGGTTCTGTGTACGCCAATGCTGGGTATATTGAGAATCGTAGAGTACTGGGTGTGATGTCAAGACGAAAGTATCACTCCATGTCAAGACGGAAGTATATTGAGAATCGTTAGAGTATTGGGTGTGATGTCAAGACGGAAGTATCACATAGTTAATTTGTACTTACGACAATCAATATACTTTGGTTGCGGTCGTCCAGGGCTTTAACCGATTCTGTGTACGCCAATGCTGGGTATATTGAGAATCGTAGAGTATTGGGTGTGATGTTCAAGACGGAAGTATCACTCCAGTCATAGTGGAGATGATGTCACGTAGGATACGGTATTAGTACTTAAGTGCTTGTGCGCGGCCATCGGGATATTATGACTAGGTCATGTAAATCCGATTATAGAGACTAGTTACCAGACATCCGACATGTGTTTCGTACGGGGAGACACAATTCCAGCCCCAGGCCTAGCACGTGACCATCCGATACTGGACTGATATGCACGATACATTGTATACTACGCTTGATAAAGATCATTTATTCCTGTAAGGATATTTCTGGAAAATTTGGTAGGCATGGCGCTTTGCTAGAAGCCAACATTGTCTTGTGAATCGGTAAAACGTCGTACTTGGTACGTACGTGTTCGGATAGTCCGACGACCGTATTTACTGCCAACATATCTGGGGATCTCATGGGTCGCTTCCCAAAGATTCACCGATGACGTATGACTCGCACTCTATATTAATCTGGGATTAATTTGATGAGAGAGAAAATTAATCTAGGATTAATTACGGAGATATTTTATCTGGGATAAAATATTATTTAAATGCGAGAGAACGGTTAATTGGGAATTAATCGATAAAATAATATATTTGATATATTAGCGGAAATTGGATTTCAACGCAAAGTTAAAATTGGATTTTAATTTCGGGCAAGCGAATTAATTCGGAATTAATTCGCGAGCGACTTTATAATTTTGCGAGGCATTATTATTTACGTCGCAACGGAAAAATTCGTTATTCGGAATTAACGGAACCGAACCCGAGCTTCGTCACGTTGCCGCAAATGCCGATTTATATTTGGAATATAATAAGTGGTAGGACCCACCACTATTATTATTTTATGATAAAATTTTGGGGATGTTTCCACTAACATTATTTTAATATATATAATATGTTAGTGGTTGGATAGTGGTTGGTTGCTTTTGATTTTTAAATTAAAAGTAATGTATATGTTTATTTGTTTTTGGAAAAATAAAACTAATACATTTTTTAAGTGTCTTTGATACACCTTTTATTTATTTAAAACCCACTCACTCTCTTTATTGCTTACTCACGTGGGTGAGCATTTCTTGGCCTAATTATCTTGGCTTTTGGAAAGCAAAAACAATAGATAATGGATTTGGAAATTCATTAAGTGTATGGGGTACACTTTTGCAAAATCTCTCTGATTCGGCAAAAACCATCTCCTCTCATCTCACATTAACGCCCTTGGAGGGCAATTTTCTTCATTATTTTGGCAGTGAACTGCCGTGAACCATGAAGGAAAAAGGGAAGCTTGGAGTTGCGATTTTGTGGCAAAATCGGAAGTGCTAGCACACTACGAAGTCATGCTAAGGTGATAGGGAAGTTTACCCATGAGCCAGGAACCGTTTGACGCAAGTTCGAAGCTCAAATGATGAAGCAAAATCTGAAAACTTGAACCAGTGGACTGCTCACTGCCAAGGACGTTTTTCAATGGGAAAATTGATTTTGTTCGTCGTTTTCGTCGCACAACCGATCGATGTGAGTATTCCGCTATCTCCTTTGATGTATTCACATATTATTCATGCTTGTTTGATGATCTTAGGACCTAATTAGAAACCAACAATGATCATGCAAATCAGCTGACGAAAATCTTCCTCAGCAATTTAAGCCAACCGTACATAGTTCGGGTGTTAGGCACTCGAGTGACTGGCTATAGGCCCAAGTGGGAGATTGTTGGACAATTATGACCCATAGCGTCACTATTTGTACAGATCATGGTGTTGTTGTACAAATTAACTATGTGACAAAGGAGATTGCTCTCTTATCATTTGTGATTAGATCACCTTAGATATATAAATGATAGGAGGTCTCTATGATTAGTTCCTGGATTGAGATGATATGAGACAGTATCAGTCCACGAAGGAGTAATCATTAAATATCCCTAGTCAGAGTATTATCAAGATTGGACATCGATAATGCGTAAAAGACTAGTATTGCACTTGTGCACGTTGTGAGGGCATAACAGGCATAGTTCTCATATATTTAAGTATTGGATACTTATGCAAGTGCGATAGGAGGTTGTGTTTTACCGATGATACGGGAAACAGCTTCGCTCTGGATAGACCCCCTCGGAATCCCATTGGTAGTATGACTGTGTGTCTATGGGAGTCCGACATCAGGGTAGGTGTATTGGTCTTAACCTGAGACTTGCACCGCTAATGCTTACGACAATCAATATACTTTAGTTGAGGTCGTCCAGGGCTTTAACCGGTTCTGTGTACGCAATGCTGGGTATATTGAGAATCGTTAGAGTATTGGGTGTGATGTCAAGACGGAAGTATCACTTCAGTCATAGTGGAGATGATGTCACGTAGGATACAGTATTAGTACTCTCAAATGCTATAGCTATCGGGGTATTATGACAAGGTCATGTATATCCGATTATAGAGACTAAGTACCAGACATCCGACATGTGTTTCGTACGGGGCAGACACAATACCAGCCCCAGGTCTAGCACATGACCATTCAATACTGGATCGACATGCACGATACTACGTATACTACGCCTGATACAAATCTATATATTCCTATAAGAATATTTCCGGAGATTTGGGTAGGCATGACGCTTTGCTAGAAGCCAACCTTGTCTTGTGAATCGGTAAAACGTCGTACTTGGTACGTACGTGTTCGGATAGTCCGATGATGTATGACTCGCACTTTAAATTAATCTGGGATTAATTCGATTAGAGAGAAAATTAATCTGGGATTAATTCGATTAGAGAGAAAATTAATCTTGGATTAATTACGGAGATATTTTATCTAGGATAAAATATTATTTAGAGAGAGAATGATTAATTTAGAATTAATCAATAAAATAAAATATTTGATATATTAGCGGAAATTGGATTTCGACGCAAAGTTAAAATTGGATTTTAATTTCGGGCAAGCGAATTAATTTGGAATTAATTTACGAGCGACTCTATAATTTTGCGAGGCATTATTATTTACCTCGCAACGGTAAATTCGTTAATTCGGAATTAACGGAACCGACCCACTATTTCAATTAATAGTTGATTTTATAATTGGATTATAGTAATCAATATAATTGAATATAACAAATTAAAAATTATAGTTGATTAAATAGTTGGACTATTGTAATCATTATAATATATAGTACCTAAATCGTTGATTAAAATGGTTTGACTATTAGAATCAAGATTAAATTGAAAGATTGACATTTAAAACATAATCCCAGGGAAAATGTATTTAAATGGTTTAATTTTCAAATTGGGAATAATTTCAGGATGGTCCTGGAAACTAATAGGTTAATTTATTTGATAAAATAACATATTAGGCCTAAGCCCAGAGTTAAGAGTAGAGCATAATCTTTGGAAGATTTATGTGATGATAACTCAAGTGCTTAATCCATTAAGCTTGTCACAGTAGACTCCTTAGTTTCTAAATCAGAACTAAGGATTAGATCCTTAAAGTATGATATTGAATTGAAGGACCTTCATAGATTTATTCTTAAATCTTAGAAGAACTAAATTGCAATAAATAACACTTAGAGAGTTATTGACTATTCTCAATGAGATAAAATCAAACTTTGCAATTAGACAAGTAGCATAAGGCAAAATCATTATAATCTTATGGGAAGATATAGGACATATCCCAAAATGTTTGGCTAATTGTGGCAAATGGGATCGCGGAAGCGTGACTGCCGTTTGAACAAAGCAGACATGAAAGAATTGAAGAAAGGGCAAGGCTCTGACTTCAAATATGTTTGTCAAAATTATGTTCACTACTAGTATTGAAATTGGATTTTAAATACTTAGTGTGGTACATAAATATGTATTGATGTTCAGAATCTGTTATCAACAGGATACTGACTTCAATAGAGATTATTCTGCGAATAGGAAACAGGACAACTGTCGCTGTTTTAACCGTAGATACCTAATTTTAGGAACTACCATTCGGGTGTGTACTTAAATTAGGAAACTGTTATAATGTAACTAATTTGACTAGGAACATTATCTTTATATCAGTGTTTAATCCGTTGCGGATTAACCTTTATATTCTAGAACACTAAAGTGTTTCATTATATAAAGATGATATTAAGATAAACACATTAGATGTAGATAACAGTATTTATATTTTGAATATAAATAAAATATCAAACATATGAATATTTCGTGACCTTACGGATGTGGCATCGCGTTATGGTTATGTGTCTTTTGAAACATAAATCAGAAACCTTTTAAAGTTTCGACACGAAATAGACAAACAGATCAGCTATAGTATTATACATTCACGGTAAGACCGAGATGGAAAATACTTAAGTAGTAAGTTTCTCGAGGACTCCTCACGGAACACGTCAATATGACGGTGTGTCCGAACGAGATAAACCGAATTTTGTTAGACATGATAAAGTTAATCATGAGTCGCTCTGAGCTATCATTTCCTTCAACGGATACGTATTAATAGTGCAAAACTTATTTAGAATAAGGTTCCATAAAAATCTGTTTGACAGATTACATATTAGATATGAACGGGAAAGAAACCGGGTTTCTCATTCCTAAGAATTTGGGTATGCTGGGCATATGTTTGGATGATACCAAACTGGAACCCAAATAGGATAAGTGCCAAATTGTATAGTTATCCTAGGGATACCAAAGTATAGTACTTATACAACTCACTAAGAAAACAATGTGATTGTTGCTCACCATGCTGTTTTCCTAAGAGGAATACTGATATGCAGTGGTAAGTGGGAGGATAGTAAAACTCGATGAAAATCGGAGTGATATTGTTCAAGGCACCAAGTCCTTAATGGAACACATATAGTTCATCAAGGATGAAACTATACCATTAACCAACAAATACACAAGAACCAACGTTCTAAGCTAGGCTTTTAACGGAAAGGTATCATTATCAACATTATGTTGATTACGATTCAACCTTTTACATGTTGTCCATATGAATAGTGCTTGCTAAGGTTGCATATTTCATTTATGAAATGTGTCAGCTGAACGAGAAAATCACTTTCCTGAAAAGTAAATGTAGGCACTGCATTTTTGCATATCAGCCCGATGATGAGCCTCGTACGGAGGCACCACCTTTTAAGTCGCATGAGTCGCGTGAAACGGACGACGGAAGGGAAAAGTCAAGAATTGACGTTTTGTTGGATTTTTGTTCGCTCGCTTAACCTCGGGTTTGCTCATGGAGCCTCTATTTCAAAATTTATTCTCGCCCCGAACCTTAAAACCTACCCCTGTGTCCCTTCAACTTCCATGCACAAACATAAAATAATAAGCCACCAACCAATTAAACAAATTCAAAGAAAATCAAACAAATAGAAAATACTAATCAAACAAAACCAAAATCCATTCCAATTCATCAACACAAATATAAATAAACAAAGCAACAAAATAAAACAAAGCTCTTTCACGTGTAACATACACACACAAACTTAAACCAAATAAACAATAAAATAAACAAACATCAACAAAACCCACTAATTCATCAAATAATAAAATAATAAACAAATCACAAATCACAAACCAAACCCCACCTTCACGCCCAAACACAAGCAAACACATTAAACAATTCCTTCACAAACAAAATAAACCAAATAACAAATAATCAAACAACAAAACAACCAAACAACAACAAATACCACCCATGCATCTCACGCTAATTCCATCACCAAACACTAAAAGCCATGTGTCACGGGCCAACTTTTTCCTTAACGGAGAAAGGGCTCGTGCGGCACTTACCACGGTCACGTCCGTGTAAGTCAGCCTATCTCCAACCTCTACACCCAATTCTCATTTTGGGGAGGTTTCAGACCCATAATTTAATTTATACGAAAGCTCACAAGCTATCTCAACGCATACTCTAGCGGGCCCGTTCAACACGGGACCGGGACTACTCGAATAGCACAACCGGATATAAAATATGGCACTTTTTCCGCCACTCAATCTCGACAATCCATCATTGTCCCAACGTTGTCTAAGGGCGAGAGGGTTCACGGCTAAAGCCCCAAGACCACCGAAGCCCCCTTGGCCACACCCAAGGTTCACCTAGGCTTCCCCCCCTAAGGAGGTTTTAAAGACATTGCACATGTGTCACCAGTATACACACCTGGCGCTTGAGTTGTCACACCCCCCTCTAAAATCTATCTTAAGAGGAGTTTTCAGGAACTCTTCCGGGCATCCAGTAAGCCACCATATAAGCGACTTTGGGTTAAAATCTCGTCCCTAAACAAGCTCGTCTTGATGGGTTTCCACAACACCCCCACTTTAGCGGAAAAGACCCAAAAGTGGGCCTACTGCCAAAATCTCCCGGCAAATCTCGAAATCCAACTCTGGGGCTGATATTTTCCCAGTACAAGTGACCATAAGATTCACTTTGGAACTTGGTCCCACTCGATTCGACACCCCGGGTCGTTAGCTCCTTCACAATGCACCAAATTAGGCTAACGACTAGCGGCAAGCTAGCATATCTCAAAATCTCCCGCCAAACTTCAGAATGGGACTCCACGGTTGAGAACTTCCCAGTACATCCACCCCTAAGAGTTACTTAGGGCTTGGATCAAGCTCAATTCGGCATTCCGAAATATAGGCTCCTTCACAACGCTGCACAACTAGGCCTGCTCCTAGCGGCAAGCGAGCACGTTACTAAATCTCCAGGCAAACTTCCGAATAAGGCCTCACGGATGGAAACTCACCAGTACAAGGGTACATGAAGGATACATATAACCCTTAACGACCTTAAACCGATGTCCCGAAACATGAGCTCCTTTGTAAAGTGACTGCACGTCCTAGTCTGATCCTAGGACCGTGACACTCTCCCCCACTTCATTCATCGTCGTCCTCGACGATGGCATAACTTGAGGGTTAAGATTGTAACATCCTCCCCCACTTCATCCATTGTCGTCCGCGACGATGGCACGACTTGAGGGTTAGGATTGTAACATCCTCCCCCACTTCATCCATCGTCGTCCTCAACGATGGCAACTCAAGTTGTATCTTGTCACGAATCTCTTTCGATCCTGGGACCTGTGTGTTATGGGCTCACAAGGAAGACATTGAAACCACATTCATATGTCAATGAATGGAATCACATGTCTATGTTAGCCACATTATCCAATGCTATATCGAAATGGGCACACAATATCCAAACACAACAACATCATATACGCTTTTCGTACATAAGTCTTGGTTTTTGATATAATGGCTCAACTTCGGCACTAGGCACAGGTTTACCATTTTTGACGAAATCTCCAACTTCTGTAACTTTACCACAATATGGGTTTGGTATTATCTCCGTACATGTTTGGGAACTCTTTTATTCTCGTACATGTTAGGATTATCAATTCCACACATTGTTCACATCTTCTTGGAATCCCCATCGTAACATACACAGTGAAGACATTGCAATGTCATTTATCTCAACGAATGAAATTACATGTCCACGTTTGTAACATCATGCAACTTTATAAAGAATTGGGCACATAATATCTAAACACAAAACATCATATACACTCCGTACATGAGTCTTTGTTTTGACATAATGGCTCAACTCTGCCACTAGCACAAGTTCCCGCACATGGTTGGATTATCAACCCAACACACAATTCGTACAGCTTCTAGGAATCCCCATCATTACCTGGAACAACTCCACACACGTGATTGTGTATTAGTTTTCGTGTCCAGTCTCAGTCACAACTCCATACAAACTCTCGTGCATGAGTGTTTCTGATTTCGGTCACTACTTTCTACACGCTCTTGTATGCGAGTTTTCAATTCCGATTCAGTAACTTCTTACAAAAGCTCCATACACTTAAACGTGAATGGGTTTTGATAAAAACAAAGGGTTTTTGTTCATTTTGATTATGAATAGATCGGTTGTTCACTTCACCCTGGCCCCCTGCCTACCTGTTATTCAAGGCGCTCGGCGTAGCACAATCAGGTTTCCCGAAGATGAACACACACCCGATCCACAATTAGCTTATGGTGGAGCTAATTCCCACTAGTCCCCTCTTGGACACACGTAGTTGCTCTCATATCACTAGCAACTACCTCGTTCTCACACATAACTCTGGGTCACTTGCTCTCTCATGAGCTTCTCAATTGTCTCGATACTCAACTGTCGCAGATAGAATTGTTTCCAACTTCTATCATTCCCACGACCACTCTTGGTCTTCTCACCTTAGTACTCTTAGGCACCAAGCCAACTCGTACCAACTCGTACTACTTTCTTCCACCCCACTTTTGGCACTCTAGCCAATTCTACCCTGACTCACAGGGTCATTTCACGAAACTTTGTTCGACATAAGATCACTTCCTTGAAGTAATCACCATTCTCAAACTCACTTAAAGCCAAAGTCACATATCTGGCCTATCACCCGTGTAACTCTTACATACACTCTCATTTCGACTACTCGTAGTCGCATTATGTCACATGCATTCTCCAAAATGCAAGCATCTCGGCCTTTTCGGGACCATACTCACATCTCTCGCAATTGCAATTTACATGCAACCCTTGTGCAACTCATTGCACCTCCAACTCGTAAGGCACCCTACCTTTACGAGCAACTCATTATGTTACCAAGATAATTCAACCTTGGTCTCCCACACAATCATTACATAACCAACACAATGGTTATCACATTCCATAAGGATCTTTGGAGATACCTGACTCATTTCAGGCTCGCTCCCCCACTTTTACTTTGGCATACCTCAAGCCATCACACTTTCGTTGGCATCCCCACTCACGGGAATCCACACAACTCGTTACTCGTAGCCCTGAGAGAGAATCCACACAACTCGCTACTCGTAGCTTTAAGCTAATGGCATTCCTAATCACAGGAATCCAAACAACTCATTTCTCATAGTCTTACGAAGGCTTTACTCGATAAAACCTTTCCAAAATACTTACACGAACCATCGGGTTCACAGTCGGTCCTTGACATTGCCTCACACAAGAGGACTACACATCTCGACTCTCTATCACATCCTGGCACTCAACTGCCATGGGAAAAGGGTCTAACGTCCTCTTTTGGACCCCACAAAACTTCAACCAACCCCACATCGGGTTCTCATGAACGCATATACTCTTGCCAATATCACATCGGCACTCTCGTGATGCTTCTCGTACATCCCAAATATCTCTCACACCTTCATGGCGTGCAGACCACTTGCTTGTCTCTCGTAGACAAGTTTCACCTCCATTTCGGGTCTCTCCCGAGACTTTTGGCTTCACCCGAGCAAACTCGTATACAACTAGCACTTCTCAAGTGTTCTCATATCGTCTCACATCAATCCATCTCAATTTAGGATTTTCACTTCTCTACGTGCATCAATACGCACTCTCCCGGCTTCCTCTCGAGCCGTTTCTCTACCGAGGCTTCACACTAGCCTAACGATGTTCACAACGTCTCTATAACATCTACTCACATCCGTAGACATTTCACTTGCCCAACCTAGGGCTCTGATACCAACTGTCACGGGCCAACTTTTTCCTTAACGGAGAAAGGGCTCGTGCGGCACTTACCACGGTCACGTCCCGTGTAAGTCAGCCTATCTCCAACCTCTACACCCAAATTTCTCATTTTGGGGAGGTTTCAGACCCATAATTTAATGAATTACGAAAGCTCACAAGCTATCTCAATGCATACTCTAGCGGGCCCGTTCAACACCGGGACCCGGTACTCGAATAGCACAACCGGATATAAAATATGGCACTTTTTCCGCCAACTCAATCTCGACAATCCATCATTGTCCCAACGTTGTCTAAGGGCGAGAGGGTTCACGGCTAAAGCCCCAAGACCACCGAAGCCCCTTGGCCACACCCAAGGTTCACCTAGGCTTCCCCCCCTAAGGAGGTTTTAAAGACATTGCCACATGTGTCACCAGTATATACACCTGGCGCTTGAGTTGTCACACCCCCCTCTAAAATCTATCTTAAGAGGAGTTTTCAGGAACTCTTCCGGGCATTCCAGTAAGCCACCATATAAGCGACTTTGGGTTAAAATCTCGTCCCTAAACGAGCTCGTCTTGATGGGTTTCCACAACACCCCCACTTTAACGGAAAAGACCCAAAAGTGGGCCTACTGCCAAAATCTCCCGGCAAATCTCGAAATCCAACTCTGGGGCTGATATTTTCCCAGTACAAGTGACCATAAGATTCACTTTGGAACTTGGTCCCACTCGATTCGACACCCCGGGTCGTTAGCTCCTTCACAATGCACCAAATTAGGCTAACGACTAGCGGCAAGCTAGCATATCTCAAAATCTCCCGCCAAACTTCAGAACGGGACCCCACGGTTGAGAACTTCCCAGTACATCCACCCCTAAGAGTTACTTAGGGCTTGGAGCAAGCTCAATCCGGCATTCCGAAATATAGGCTCCTTCACAACGCTGCACAACTAGGCCTGCTCCTAGCGGCAAGCGAGCACGTTACTAAATCTCCAGGCAAACTTCCGAATAAGGCCTCACGGATGGAAACTCACCAGTACAAGGGTACATGAAGGGATACATATAACCCTTAACGACCTTAAACCGATGTCCCGAAACATGAGCTCCTTTGTAAAGTGACTGCACGTCCTAGTCTGATCCTAGGACCGTGACACCATGCAACCCATAACTACCCATACACTGCCACATATCCCTTCATGCAACCACCCTCCACTCACCAACTTGCACTAGCCATTATCCCCCTGCAACCCTCCATGCATAACCCATGACTACCCATAACTCTACCCATGCCGTGCCTCTCCCTCACTCTGACTTCAAAAACAAAAGCCATATAAACCCTTCTACCTTCACGCATAGGGGAGGGCCATTTTTTTTTACCGACCAACTACAGCCTTCACATACCCAAGCTGGCCCTCGTCATGCCAAAAAAACCCTAAGCAGCCATTCACGTAGCCAAAACAGAAAGCAACACTCAGCCCTCCACTAAACAGTATTCACACAGCTCACTCACTAACCCTCACGCAAGCTGCCACATAGCTTCATGCCAATAGCCACGATAACTAAGCCTCACGCCAAACACTAGCCACTAACTGCCCAACCTTAACGCCCCATTCACGCCCTCAACACATCACTCATTCCTCAAGCCCTTGACACCACAAATTGCCCTTCAAGTCATCGCCCACGAGAAGACCACACCGACCACTCACGCACAAATTGCCACACCAGACACTCACGCACCTGGCCCTTCACGCACCCTTTAACCAATTCAAACTCCATTCACGTACCCACCAAATCTCCATTCACGAAACCAAGTCAACTGCCCCCTGCACCCTCACGTGGCCAGCCACAAATTCACCTCACAAATCTGCGCCACATAGCCCTGCTCCTCACCTAACGACACCATTCACGCCATTAGCATTAGCCCTTCAAGTCAGCGCATATAGCCCCAAAATCCCCCACAAAATCAGTGACCAACCTGTCCTAAAATTCTATCTGGAACAACCCCCACAAATCCCTACAAACTGCCATTTAATTGACACCAAAACAGTTAACAAGACAGTCCCAAAAACCACCTAAAATAGCTCCCAAAACAGTGAACAAACAGCCCTTAAAACAGTTCAAAAATCCTTCCGAAAACAGCAGCAGAAAATGCAGGAAAATAGCGAATGAAAACAGAACGAAATGGCGAAACAGTGAGCAAAACATCGAAAAGAGTGAACCGGTGAAAATAGCGGAAACAGCGTACTAGTGAAAACAGTGGAAACGATAACCCTTCCGGCTCCGTGAAACGCACTCCAGAAAAGCGACTTAAAAGGTAAGACCCGAGGGCACCATTGTATTTATTATCCTTTATTTTTAGTTATTTTATTATTTTATTTCGCATGAGTATTGTGAATTAGTGTATGATGTGATTTCGGGTGAATGAAATATGTGTTCTTTTTGTGGTATATTGGATGGAAACCTGGACATAAATTCCATAGCCGAATCCGAATGGACGGTAATATGGTTTGCACTTGGGATACAATGCCCCGTACCACTTGAAAGATTCATATATTTCATTCCACTCAAACCTTGTATTTGAGCATGATTAGGTTGCTAGTATGTTATTTATTTCTTAAGCATGATTAGGCCATTAGAAAGTTGTTTTATTTCTAGCATGATTTAATTATTTTATTTTGCAATATGAGTTTAATTTACATTATGTTTAAATCGTATTTCATTTAATATACTTTTGTGTGATCCCAAATGTTTGTCGTAATGAAAAGTTTACTGTTGAAGCATGCAAACCTAGAATTTAGACTATTTTGACCAATGTATGTTGAGTAAACTTGGTTAATATTGCACAAATCCATTCATTACAAACGACATAAGTAAGGGACCATTCTGAACCCAACGGTTTGAGGTCTTCCCTTGCGAGGGGTGGGTGCGGCCTTAAATTATTTTCCCGGTTCACACCGGGTGGCGACTCCATTTTATTTCTCCGGTTTAGTCCCTCGCGGGCTACTCCGTACTCCCGACCGGGCCGCGAGCCCGGAACAGCGTCGTCCATTTCTGTGTCCTACAGTAAACCTTTTGGAGGATGTTTACAACATCCTGACAGTTTTGTCGTATCAAAACTAGCAAACAAGGTTTGCAGGTTATTTGATCCATGCTTGGATTGAAGCAAACATAGGTTCTTGGAATTATTGTTTTGATGTAATCATAATGGTATATGATTTAATCCAAGAACAAAATGATTCTTGTGTTATCAGAGGGTGTGGGAGCGCACTTACAGTGGTTGTCCTATAAAATTAATGATAATATGACATTTCTTGGAAATGATATTCCCATAACGATTGGTGAAAGCTTGACTTTCTAACAAATTCTCCGTAGAATTCTTGGAAGTAACAACCTTTATTCAAGGAATAAAGATCTACTGGGATAGATTTAAAGTTGTTAATACTCTCCGAGAATCGTACATTGTAAAAATGTACGCGACCTAGTGTCTCATACGCTTTGAGCATATGGATTCACAACCAGGCCAATCCATATGATGGTCACTGGATTGATGTTAAGAACATCTGTTAGTATCTTAGAGAACTGAGGGTGATGTCTTAATCTATGGAGAATGAGAACTTGAAGTGACTGGGATCACTGTTGCAAGTTTCCATAACCAATAAAAACAATGGTACTATAAAGTTTGAATAACGGTACAGTAAGTTTGAAATCTTCCAAGCAAGATATTGTTACCGTATAAAACAACAAATGCGGGTTATTGCTGCAGCTGAGGCAGCAATAGAAGCTATTTGGGTCGATAACAAATCTAATTAATTAGATATAGTTCTGTTAGCAGCTGAGCTAGGCGTCAGCATAGGCTAAAGAATTAATGGTCTCATCAACGATCCAAATATATACTTCGATATTCATCTGATTCGTTCGGATCATACATCATGGCGATGTGATGATGAATAATGATCGAATATAAATCGGACAGCACGACGATAATCATGCAAATCATCTGACGAAAATCTTTCTCAGCAATTTGAGGCCAACCGTACATAGTTCGGGTGTTAGGCACTCGAGTGACTGGCTATAGGCCAAGTGGGAGATTGTTGGACAATTATGACCCATAGCGTCTGTGGACAACAGGACCTGGGCGACGCCGTTTCTAGGCTCGCGGCACTAGTTGGAAATACTAAATAATATGGAGTCGCCACCCCAATTCTTTTATCAAAACATCTTGAATTCACTGAATCAGTGAAATTCAAGCATTTTTATCTTTCTGATGCTCATTCTGAGCCCGCCTATTCAACAGCCACTATCCTTAAAGTCCTTTCTCAAAGCATTGGGGAGAACCCCTTCATAGCCCCAAATCATTTCCCGCCAATTTTCAAAATCGCCTAAACCACACTTATCCTTCTTTACTGCTTATTACCACCTAGCTCTTACTGGGATAATCACATTCTATACAATTTAATAAATTTCCATTCAAAATCCAAAGAAAAGCCACTCATGGTTATTTTTCTTCAATTCGAAAATAACCTTAGAAAGCCTTCCAAACTGGTTCCAACATTGGTGGAACTATTATGGGCCAAGCCCAGATATCATTACTCCTAATGCAAAAGCCTGTTAAACCTTTTCAAAGTTCAAAGCCCATTATACCCCATTTGTTTCAGAAAAAAGATTCCCCTCATTCCTCTGTTTATGTACAAACTTTTTCTTACCATGGGTCTGGATGTGGAGTCTCCAATTTCACACTCATGAAACCCAATTGATCATCCAAAGAACCTTTAAAGTAAAATGGTGGTCCAAATTTGATGAAGAGTCCAAGTTGTCAACACATGGTCCGCAATGGCTCTGTGCTAAAGGCCATCTCAAATCCAATATTGAAGACGTAAAAGCCCAAAGCACTTTCCTTTCTCAAAAATCTTCGGCCCAGTCTCTCTTGGCAGGTGCCAAAACTGAAGATGAATATTTCCAATCATGAATCAACTCCTCGCTTCAAGACCAGCATCATCTTCTGCCAGCTCATCAAGTGGTGGGGAGCCACAACCTTTTATTTCCATTGGGGATGATAACGAAGACGACTGTTTCGGTATTCTCTCATCATTAAAGCATTAAAAAAAAAAGTATTTGAGTTAAAGATTTTTATTTTCTTTTCCCCTTCACTCACTATTCTCGCCACGAGAAAAAGCTGTGGGATAAGAAAATTTTCAAAGACTATTTAAGCATCCAAAGCTTAAAACTAAGGCCGGTGGGATCACGAGCATCTTGCTTTTCCCAACAACTCTGACAGACCCATGTGAAGATAAGAAGCACGTTACAAAAGTTATAAAGCAAAAGATCCACGAGCATCTTACTTTTCCCAAGACTCAGACAAAGCCATGTGAAGTTTTCAACAAACAGCTGCCAAAGTCATAAAGTAAAGGCATCTTACTGTAACGCCACATGAAGAGAGCAAAATTTTCAAAGCATCTTACTGTTTGTAATAATTGTAAATTGTAATAGTTCACGGTTGTAATAGTTGTTGGATGTTGGGTATATAGTTCCCATTCACCTTCAGTTGAAGGCATCCGTGTTTCTTTAGATCCATTTTCAATTTCTCTCTTCTCTAAACCTTTCTCTTAAGTTTAGTTTTAAATCTTGTTCTCTCAAAAGAAAATGTAAGCATTTATTTTAAAAAAGAATGCAAAATGTTTATTTTTCCTGTAATTTATTTCGAAAAGCATGTTTGCATATTGATATTCATATCAATTCTGCCATTAAAACTGTTACTAATCCTCTTAGGCATAGAGACCAGATCTCTCCCCTCAGTTGTATTTCTCTTCTCATTCCCCCTTCAGAGCACCATTTCTGGGATCCAGATCTGATACTGTGTTTGCAAACCCCGAGCCAACATTATTAAAATCTGATAATTATATGTCCATCTGATCAAATTATATTGTTTGAGATCCTGTCGTGTATGGTATCATATATATTATATATATATATAAGTTAAACATTTTTAAGCTTCTTCATCACGCCACGAAGCGATTTCATATTGGAATTATAAAATTAAATTAATAAATCTATTAAATAAATCATACTACAATAAAAATTAATATCATAATTTTATAAGAATTCTATTATAACAAGAAAACATATTAGATTATCCTAAAAAATAGAAAAAATACTATTAAATTATGTACAATTAACCTAATCTCTATAATTAATTTTTTATTATTAAATTATAAAATTAAATATCTCTACAATTATTTTTATTATTAAATTATAAAATTAAAATATAAATTATTAACATAAGAAACCTATTACAATATAAAACATAATCTACTATTAAAGTAAGAAACCTATTAATTTAATTTAATTAATTAATTAATTAATTTATAATTATTAAAATATAAAATTAAAATAAAGAAACCTATTATAATAAGAAAACATATTGTAATCTCTCATTAAAATAAAAAATATATGTGTCACTTAATCTCTACAATTAACCTCTAAAATTAATTTTTTATTATTAAATTATTAGTTAAAATATATTTACAATTAATTTCGTATTAAATAAAAAAACCTATTAGAATAAAAACACATATTATAATTTTATAAGAACTATATTATGATAAGAAAATATATATACTATCACATTATAATTAAAAACACTATTAAATTGTAAAATTAAATTAATAAATCTATTAAATAAGAACCATATTATAAAAATAAAATATATTATACTATCCGATTAATTTTTGAATAATATCACAGATAATCCGACAAAGAATATATATATATATATATTATATATATATATATATATATATATATATATATATATATATATATATGTATGTATGTATGTATGACACATAATCTCTAAAATTATTTTTTATTACCTATTATAATAAAAGATATATTATCATATTCTATTAAATAAAAAATATGTGTCACCTAATCTCTACAATTAATGTTTTTATTATTAAATTATAAAATAAAATATATAATTTATTATCCAGTTAAAGTTGAATTTCACAAATTTAGATCCGGATTGGGTCAAAGTACTCGAAACATGGGTTTTAAACCAAGATTTCGATTTTTTTTTTTTAAAAAAATCCAAGTTTTCTTATTTATGAATACTAATTAGTTAAATTGATAAAATCTCGTGTTAAAAAAAAGGGTGTGGAGTTTGAACTCAGTTCACATGGATGGAGAGGAGATTGGACGACTGTTAGGCTAAGTAATAAAAAAGAAAGGGAATGTTCGTTAGTTTAATTAATAAAATCTCTTTAGATGAAATAAGAGGTACGAGATTCGAACCATGTTCACATGTGCAAAGAGGGAATTCGATTTCCATGATAAACTATAATTTTTTTTTAAAATTTAATTATTTAAATTAATTCAAGTAAACAGATTACTCAACAAATTTATGATTTAACAAAATCCAAACTAAATATAAAATGTAATATATTTTTAAATTATGTAATTAAATTTTCGGGTCCCGATTTATAAGTCCAGTTTCATTAAAACCATACCCAGTCTGAAAAATCTGAATTTTAGATTTCTAAAACATTTATCGGTATGACTTCCTAAATAAATAATTTAGGGAGAGTCGACATAAGCAACTGATCGAAATTATATTTGTATACTCTTTAGCCTTTATCGGTATGATTCTTCTGTTTTGGAGAATAATTCCATATGATACAGGATCGTTCAAGTGCTACTGATAATCCTATACCAGAACAATCATCTATACAGAATAATATTGTAAATAATCCTACCTGAGAAAATGTTCAGGAATCAATTGCTTATGTTCACTATACCAGGAGAATTACTACGCCCGCCATAGGTGCATTACAGAGCTCAAACTATAGGTCTGGTTCGAACTCTTCCGGCCACGCTTCCTTCTCGGGTTGGCACTGATCATACAAGAAATGGCATTGACAAGTTCAGAGTCCTCCTCGGTTATTAAGATTTTAGCTGCACTTGGGTCTGCAAGTAGGATCTTTGCAACGAGGTTCCAGCAATTGACCAAGTCTGGAACAACTGTGCTTGTTTACCAATGAATTTAGCTCTTTTGGTGTCGTAATATTCAGGCCACTTGTCGCGTGATAAGCGTTTCTCTGCTACCTGAACAGCTCGTGCAGCGATTTCCGGTCTGTTCATCTTTATGCATGCAACAGTGAACTGCAATTTTCAGTTGAATGTGTTAAGGTAATGTAATTCCCTATATTGAATCTCAGCAAACCAAAAATGTTCTACTGAGCTCATGCCCAAAAATAATCCAAAGAATAAATTATCTGGTCAACACACGGCATAGATGTTCACAGATCCTTGATAGGGTCTAACATCCTGAATGTTCATAATTAATATGACACTGCGGCAGAGATGAAATTGGTGTGCCTAGCTTTGCATCCAGGGACTTGGACTTTATAAAAGAGCTTACAGCAAAGGTCCCAAAATCAATGGCAACACAACCATTAGATTTATTAGTACAACCATGGCATTCCCCAAATACTACAACATTAGAGGTGTTGGCATTTGAACACATTTATTGATAATATCACTTTTCTACCGTCAACTATGCTACCACGACTAACCTGCCAGAGGAGAGTTGGCCAAGAACCAGCATTATGGTAGGACCAGGGCCTACATCAAAAAAAAAGTTTGAAATGTTAAACTACGAGAACGTGAAATGAGGAGAAAGAAGTAAGAACACTGACAACATCAAGTGAGATTTATTACGTGTTCTTAGGATCACTGCCTGTGATAATCTGCCATTCCTGACCTTCAAGAGCAGGATAACATATCTTCAGTGGCATGTCTGCCACTAGATCTCCCCATTTGGCTTCAATCAAATCCAGTATAGCATGCGACTGATCCATTGTTGCAAGACTACTTACTATAGACCAAATATTTCCTAGTGAAAAGAATCGGAAATCCATGTGAGCTGGTTGCAAGTTTCCAATTAGATAGCCACCTTTATTGGGCATCCATTCTACTAACCAATGAGGAATCTGATCTGGGTAAATGTTGAACTTATTAACCGCATCATATGAGTATTCTTCAGTTTTATAGCGATAAATCTCATTCAGTTTCCTTAAATCGTTCCAATAATACTCTCTAATGTGGAATGAGAGAGCGACCAGACGGTTGTTTAGTGCTCGAATGAGTTCAGCAGAACCATCCTCTGGAGCAAGCATCTCACGTGCACAAAGTAATGTTGAATAAAATAGTGACTACAAGAACAAAAACACAGTATGAAATCACACGAGACTCAAGTTATCTTACAAGAAAACAAGCAATAAGGGGGATAAGAGGAGGAAAATCACATGTTCAGTCAAGTTTACTGCAGCAGTAACAACTGTAACAAAGCAGCGGCAAGAACGCCTGATGGATTTTCCAACAGTGCTCTCACAACAACTTACCATAATTACATGGAGGTCATGAGTGTTCTATAACTTGGGCCGCCACAAAAAATTCCAATTTTCTCTAAAGAAACCAAATTTAAAAGAGGTCACAGAATATGCTGCCACGTATGCGTCACAAATAGGGATGGCAGCGGGTAGGGTTTGGTGCGGGTTTGTCATTACCAAACCCGCACCCGCATATGTGAACAAATTACCAAACCCGCACCATACCCGCTGTGGGTTTTAATTTTCATTACCAAACCCGCACCCGCATATGTGAACAAATTACCAAACCCGCATTGGTACCCAACGAATTTTTTGCGGGTTTGGTCATCTCAGGATTTTAGCGAGTTTGTATTCAAGAACTGTTTGCATCTGGAACTACCAGTCTCAACCAAGTGTGAAATTGTACATAGCTTACTGCCATTTGATCATATTATACCTCTTATCATAATAGTAATTAGGTTTTGTTTGTTAAATTTAAATGAGGCACAGGCAGTGACTCACGGCATGGGCCATAGGCCCATAACATTTTAATTCACTATTGCTTCTTTCTAGTTTCTATCATCCAATTTATTTATTTTTATTATTAAAATGATTATGGATACAATTATGTGAGTCATGACTCATGAGATTAATTAAAAAATTTCTTTTTGCGGGTATGCGGGTACCCGCATATTTTACTAAAATACCAAACCCGCACCGCACCCGCAGCGGGTTCTATTTTAAAATACCAAACCCGCACCATACCCACTAATATATTTACCAAACCCTACCCATTGCGGGCGGGTTTTTGCGGGTTTGCGGGTAGGCGGGTAAAATTGCCAGACTCACAAATCTATCAATGGGTGTGATATGCTCTCAAGTGGACAGAGTATACAAAGAGCTGAACTAATATGCCTTTCAATACAGTTACTAATTACGATGATCTATATTCCAATTTTGCAAGAGCAATATAAAGATTTCACCCAACAATCAAGTTTCAGGGTTCTCTGTGATTGGGTCCTAAAGGTAATCTAACATAATTTCTAATACTTGGAAAGACCAAGTCAATCCATGTTATTTATACCCTAAATTATAACCAAAATTCCGACGCTGAACCTGTTTATAACAACCTATACATGCAACCACTAGGTCCACTACTCAATTTTATTTCGACGCCAATGACTCCTCGCACTTCTGTCTTTCCCTGTTCATGTTCATATTTCCATGTGCCATGTGAGCCCTTAGTCTAGGACCGATAAATCTTTTGAGAGTAATCTTGAATTGTGCATTCCTTTTTGATAAGAAACTATAACAGCTATGGATCAGATTTCCACAAAAATGTATAAACAAACAAGTAAATAAAACCATCTCGTAGAAAAAGAAGCAATCGTATTACAAAATCATCTCAATGAAGAAAAAAGAAGATTCTTAAAAGCAATCATTCAAAAAATGAAATGAGACTAATTTACCTGGATTTCAAGAGGGTGGCCATGAATTCCCATTCGGCGATCTATCATGCAAGAACCATCAGTCACCAATAATGTAGGGAACATGTCAAAGCCATCAGCAAGACATAACCTCAGAATCATCTTGATCCCAGTTTGCACATCAATTCTCTCCTGAACCGAGCGATCGCCAGAGCATTTTCCATATGCCCGTAGTAATATAATCCACCATAGTCCTAAGGTTTACAAAGAAACATTCATCATTGTAAAGGTCAAGTGAGATCTTCTCGCTTCAAAGAAGAACTTCAAAATTAAAAGTTTTGTTACCAGAGTCAACCGGTGCAACACGGCCAATTGCTGCCTCCCCAAAGTCAGGATCCAGCACTTCCTCTGTTGCAGAATCATCTCCATCCAGAGGAACTGTACGCACTTTAAAACTAGCAGGCATCAAACCCTGACCAGGACTATGACAGTCCATAGTTTTCTCCCAGCTCTGCAATACAAGGAATCATGCAAAATTGGTAACCTAAAACAGTAAGCATAATGAATAACACTAACACTTGATATAATTAGACTATTCACCTTGCATATTGTAAAATAGGATTGTAACTCTCTCTAACTCAAAAAGGGGGAAAAACAGAATTTCCCAATCATAAGATTCAGGTTGCTCATGTAACCAGAGGAAGCATGGAAGTGCATAGCAATCACTGACACACTTTAATAAATGAGGAGAGTGCATAGAGAAGCATGCATTTGCACAGTCATAATGGACTGCATTATCACAGTACTAAAAGAATGTACTCAAGCACTATAACATGTGATTTATATCTTTGTTTTTAAGGATATATATTTACCAAAAATCTTAATCATGAACAGATAATCAATGAAGCATTGTATGAGCAAATGAATAGTATGAAACAATGTTACAAACGTATTTGATGGCATCCAAAGAGCACAAAACATACTCTCAGAAGAATTTATTGAGAGGGAAAAAGCAGACACATGAAACAAGTGTATTAATGCATCAATCAGCATAATTTTAACAGGAATCAAAAAATGAGAGGGGTGAGGGTTGGGTTACATGAAAAGATTATAAATGTAATTTGATATGAATGCATAACCAATGCATTATTTGCAGCTTTTCATTAATGTATAACAAACATGAGCAATAAATATACCAAGGATTAACTGAACAAAAAATATGATAAGTTATTACGAACACATTTGTGGAGTCCAAAGGGCACAATCTCTCCGGATAATTTAGCAATAAGAGAAGACAAAGCACACAAAATGAGTGCAATGATGCATTGTTTGGCACTATTTCGACAGAAATCAACAAATGCGAACAAGAATTTGAAATGAAAAGAACTTAAATAATTAGTGGCAGAGCTAAATAATCAGCATTAAGAAGCTATTGTATTACCTGCAATTGAAGTGTATGAAGGATGAAATTCCGAACAATATCATACTCCCCCTTCAACAGAAAAGCGATACCAGAAGGTATAAAGTCACGAATGAAGACCTGATCATAATTCAACACATTGGAACAAGTTGGATCATTGGCAGCAATAGTTCCAATTGGACTTCCGCAATAATAAACCATTGAATCCCGCAATAGGTTCCACGCCTCATCCTCAAGAGAATCTACACTAGCTTTGCTAACAGAATCTCTAGTTTTCCCAACCGCTCCATTAGACGTAAACCCCTTTTGTTCCTGTTCAAATTGCTGAACATCCTGAAACTCCAAGATATTAGGCGTGTTGGCCACACCATTTAGGTTTAATTTCTTCTCACTGTCAACAAACCATGTACCATTTCCATCCTCAGCTGTCAACCCACTTGCACTTTCAGCCTGTTGGCAGTTGCAACTAAGAAGCTGCAATCTGTTAACTTCTCTAAATCCAGTCAACCCGTAGCCTAATCCACTTAATCGATTCAGTCCCAGGTCACTATGAAGCATACTTGAGCACTTGAATAATTGCTTATATCTGGAAACTTTTTTCTTTGTACACTTAAAGAGGAATTTAGAAGGGAATGTTAATTCCAAATTGCAATAACTCATGTCAGAATTGAAAAGCAGAGGGGAAGCCCCAGACAAAACCCGGAGAACCGCCTCAGAAGTTCCCATTGATATGATGCTAATCAAATAATCAAATGAATTGAATTGTATTGAAATTAAAGTCCTTTCGAGACAAATCCAAGAACTCTGAGTTAATTCGCAGACCTAAGGTCTTAAAGAACATGCCTGAAATCAGAACAAAGAATAAGAAAATGCTAATATTAAAATTGTCTCAAGCTTTTCTATATCTTTCGAAATTATTCAAGAAGTAGAGAATCACTCCATCAAAGAAATGAATGGAGCAAGTTGTATAATTATCTCCATCTGGAAACTACAGATACAGAATCAAAAGCATAAAACTAGAATCCTACAAATATCCAACAAAAAAAAAAACAATTTGAAGCTAGCACCGTCAAACAAATACATCAAACCAAACCAAATCAAACAAATATTTTTCCCCACTTCTTTTGATTACGCCGCTTCACATTCAGCATAAACAAACAAACAAACAAAATTAATAAAAACAATATTTCTTTTTCTTTCGCTCGAATGAAAACCTACAATTGAAAGTAATGGAAATAACAAATGTTATGATCATCATTTCAAAACGTGCAAAACAAGTACCATAACATAAATACAAATTCAAAAGCCTAAAAGCAAATAATTCTTCATCTCAAAACCCAATTCAAACAAAAATATTCAACTTTACTACAAAAACCAACAAAGGAAACATTAAACCCTTTGAGTCATTTTGTAATACAATAAAAATTAAAAACCCAGGAAATTTTTTTGACAAAAACATAAAATGTATCGTAAGAAAGCACTTGCCTGATATCAAAATTCGAGTGGGTGTATTTTGCCACAGGTTTTTGGGACCAAGAATGCCTGCAAAAATGAAGATAAAGTTATCAGCAGTTCATTATTTATTTATTTATATACAAACGCCCTTATTTTCAAAAATGAAGACCTTACATTAAAAAAAAAAATACAAAATACAAAAACAAAATTAAATACCTCTTTAAAAGAGCAATGACAGACATATAAAAATTAGTATAAAAAATAACACAAATATAAAAAATGATAAATAAAATTTAATTAAAAGACTAATACACATTTAGTTTGGAGTTTTGTGAATTTATAAATTAATATATATACTAACGTTTAAACACAATCTCCGATGGTCGTGATTTAGTGGTGTAGAATTTAGAATTTCATCTTTAGGTTTTGGATTCGAATTCAGAGAGTTCGTTTCTTTTAAAAATCCGAGACAATCGAAAATTTTTCCTGCTCCGTTTAAGTCCATAAAGGATAATTTGACGATAGAGATTCCAACGATTCAAAAAAAAAAACTAACGTTTACACACTTCAAATTTATAATTCGCCTTATCATTAACTCTATTTAGTGTTTGTTTCATAATTTTTAAATTAATTTAAAATACTCAGAGGGGTGGGGGTGTATACAATAAACTTTAAACTTCCTTTTGAAAAAAAAAAAAAAACTTTTTTAAAATTTTTTTAACATAATAAATTCACAAATCATAATCTTTTTGTCAAAGAAAATGATAGGAGCAAGATTTTCTAGGTTAGTGGTGGGATAACTACTAAAGTAGACGGATAATAACAATTATTAATTAATTAATTGGCATTCACAATCACACGTACGGTGACACGTGGCATTGATTTTGTCTGAAACATCAGGCAGACACGCGGCCGTATAAGATCCATTAGTTGAGGCATTGACCAATGCATCCTTTTTCCCCCTTTTCCTTTGCTTTTGCTTTTTCTTTTTTTCCTTTTTCTTTTGTTAACATGTAAGATTGGCAAAAATAATAATAATAATAATAAATAATAAATAAAATAAAATCCTGACATTAGATATAAGATTCAATGTAAAAAATTTGATCATAATTTGATTTTTTTTTTATTCCAAATTCTAAATCTCGAAATCTTAAATCAAAAAATAACATGGGATTCAAAATATTTTTTGTTCGAATCATAGGACGAGATAGAAAATCATAATTACCATCCATATTAAGTGGAATGTGATTGACATTTTGACCCGTCCTATTTGAGACAGGATTCGAGATAAATTTTTTTACTCATTTTTGAAAATGAGATAGGATCGAGTTGGCAAAATTTTGAATCAGTACGAGATTTTCACATGACAAAATGAGAATTTTTGTGAAACGAGGTGAGACAAAAGTATATTTTTGTCTCATTTTATAAGATTAGGATGAGACGAGATTTGCTAAATCTTATCTCGGTCCGACCTATGGCCAACCGTCTAGGGGAATATAAAAACGTCTTAAAAGTTCACTTTTTTATTATATGTATATTTTATTATCAAAAATCTGAATTTAATTCAATTATGAATCAATTTGAATGGCTACATTTTAATAACATTAATCAAATTTTAAATAATTTCTTTACATATTCAAATATATATATATATATATATATAAAGTCAAGTTTTGTCAATAAAATTTAAGTTAAATATATTTCGAATAGTATTCACGAGTAAAAAATGAATTGTATTGATTTTTTACGAGTCAATCTCATTTAATAATCGAATTATTATTTTAAATTTGAGTAACTTATTTATTAAATGAATCGATTTTAAACCAAATCAAAGATGGATGATCTTCAGGAATGACCATTAATTTACAGTACTATTTGAATGTTCACATTTATTTATAGTTTCTCAATTATTAACACTTTTACTGTTTCAAAATTTACAGCCGAGCACTCAGATTTTACTTTCCAAATTCACCGGAGAAATAATCGCCGATTTGTACCCTCTCCCCATTTGAAATTCCAAAACTAACCCTCCTCAAATACCAACCCTCCCTCCAAATCCGCTCCCGCCAAAGCCCAGTTTCGTCTTTTCGCGTAGCGTCAGACTTTTTCGAGTTACAAAAATATCCTCTCACCTAAAAAAAGAGCTTAACAAGAGAAAATCCCCGAAACTCTTGTATCCATCGACCCATCATCAGAGATCTCAACCGTCCATTTCTCAATCCAACGGTTATCATCACTCGGCGTAGTGGTTTTCATCATAAACCCTAGCGCGCCACCCTCTTCACAAACCCACAACACTCAGTGAAAATCCACATCCCAAATGGATCTGTTTCTCGTTTCTAAAGAATAGATCTCAGTTTTTAAAGTTCTGTTATTTTCCAATTTCTTAGTTTTTAGATGAATCAGATGTTTTGGGACGTTGTTTTTATGATTATTTATTCATTTATGAGTTAACTGTTGGTATTTATTATAGAGTTTATCTGGGTCGGTGTCAGATTTTGTTCCCGTATAAATTTTTCTACTGAGTCGACTCGTTTAGTGTGAGATAGCGAACTCAGTGAGTGGAGGATCGGGTCGAGAGTTGTTTTTACTGAGAGCCGAACGGCAATGCCTTCGGTGGGTATGAGAAGGACGACAAGGGTGTTTGGAGTGGTTAAAGGAGTTGATGGGGCCCGCGTTTTGCGATCTGGCCGTCGTTTATGGCCGGATTCAGGTGAGGGTAAGGTCAAGAGAAGTAATTATGGGGACGAATGGTATCACAATGCCCCTGTGATTAAGAACAATGGTGGGCCCAAGTATAAGCCCAATGGATGGGCGCACTCAGAGGAGCTGGGGGTTTATGAGAAGGATGAGAAGAAGAAACAAATGAAATTGTGCAAGGAAGTGAAGAAAGGTGTGGATTGATGTATGGGATTGTGTATAGTAGAAAAAGGAAGCGAAATGATGGTGAAAAGAGTAAGCTTTTGGAGAAAAAGAAGTTTGGAATTCAGTTTTTTCGAAGGCAGAGAAGGAAGAAGAGTGAAAAAATTGTGCCTTTTAGTGTGTTTGGTGTTGGTTTGGAGAGCTCTTGTAGTGGGGTTTTAGTTTGCCTTTTGAGTTCTGTTTTGGTGTACATGAAAAGGGCTAGAGTGGAGCTGCCTCAGCTGGCTTCCTTTTTGCTTTCTGAGACCATTTATGGAGTTTTCTCTTCACGGGGAATTCGTTTTTTGTGGGTATGTTGTATTATTTTGATCTTGGATTGCAGTATGGAACATTTCGATCACTGTTTATGTGTAAAAGATAGGATTTATTTGGTTGCTGGAGTATCAAAATGCTCCTTTATGAAGTACTATACATTCATGAACATGCTTGTTTGTATTTTTTGGTGGTATTGAAATGCTTCGTGAACATTGATTTTTAGTTATATATTATTTGTTTTTTTCTTTGTTCATTCTTCTTTCAGGATCCTCCTGTTGCTCGCACTGGAATGTGCCGGATTTTTGGGGGCATGCAATCCATTCCCTTGTTTTCTCTGGAATTTTCAGCAGTCCCTTCTTATTTTATGTATATTCATAGCCGTATGCTTATTAGGTTCATGTGTCTGCCATCTATAGACAATTCAGAACCTGAGGACGATTCTTCTGAGGAGGAAGATGTAGAATATGTATGTGAGTCTAAAACCATGGTGCCTGTAGTTGATACAACTGTCAACAGGGTGGCATTACATCCTTCTGTTAGAGCTTCCAAATTAGCTGTAGGCAGTGTACAGTATAAGAGTGCACTGAATGCTCGTGCAATTCAGAAGAGGAGGAGTTCGTTGAGGGGGAGGAGAGCTAGGAACCCTTCTCTGCTTGGCTCACAGAAAGCTCATGGAGCTTTATCCTCTGCTGTGTCCAAGAACAAGCTTAGGAGTCCACTTCGGCGAAGTTCTGCAGTGAGCATTAAAGAAGAGAGTTCTACCATGGACCCTTTGATGCCAGACTTGGCTCCATCTTGCTGCTGTGTGAGTGTATTAGTTATGGAATCCGACAGATGTTACAGGGTGGAAGGAGCGAATGTCATGTTAGAAATGTCTGCTTCAAAGGAGTGGCACCTTGTAGTCAAGAAAGATGGGGAAAGAAGATACACTTTCAAGTCACAGAAAATTATTAGACCCTCATCCTGCAACCGCTTCACCCATGCTATTATATGGGCTGGGGATGATAATTGGAAACTAGAGTTTCCTGAAAAACAAGATTGGCTCAATTTCAAGGATCTTTATAAGGAATGTTCTGATCGAAATGCACATGTTTCTGTCGCTAAGGTTATACCGATTCCTGGGGTATTTGAAGTGTTAGGCTATGAGGATAGTAATACTGTTCCATTTTGTCGGCCCGATTCATACATCTCAATACACGTTGATGATGTATCAAGAGCTTTGGCAAAGAGGACTGCAAACTATGATATGGATTCTGAAGACGATGAATGGCTAAAGAATTTCAATAATGAGTTCTTCTCAGAAAATGAACTTAATGAACACGTTTCAGAGGATAATTTTGAGTTAATAATTGATGCCTTTGAGAAGGCGTACTTTTGTAGTCCTGATGATTACTCCAACGAGGAAGCAGCTATTAATCTTTGCTTGGAACTGGGTAGGAGAGAAGCAGTACTAGCTGTGTATAATTATTGGAAGCAGAAAAGGAAGCAGAAACGTTCGGCACTGCTTAGGGTTTTCCAGGTAAAGACTTGTTATGTTATCTAATTTGCATCTTCAATTGAACATATCTGTTCCAGTTTATTGGTGTACAGCTATGTGGTAGGAGTTCTTTGTATTTCGGCCATGTTAATTTATGTCTTTCTTGATTATAGGATGTTTTGATATGAAAGTTATCAAATTGGACAATTTTATAATTATCATGTATGTTTTGATGATTTTATTTGTAAAAAATCATCAGCGTGTCTTTTCATTGACGTGTAGTTATGCTTCTCTGGCTGCTTTGTATACCCTCTGTTTTCAGTTCGATTCTTAATCACTGAGCTTTGTTCTAGTCACCTGCATGAATATTCTCAGTATAGCAAGTTTTCAGAGTTACCGTTAAAATTAGTTTTTTGTTATACTTTTTCAGGTGATTAGGAAGTGCACGCTTTTTGTTTGTATATTTACATTTGGCTCAAATTCAAGTCTGAGGAAATGTGGAAACTTTTTGAAAATCCTTAATTCACTAGAATTGTATGAGATATACTCTCTAAATTTGAATAACTCCTTGGCATAGCTGTTTTCTTGGTCATCTTGCAAATAAGCTACAAGGCCAAGATAATGGTCTAATATTTCATACTATGGCATGCCCTTTTCTCCATCTTACCTTTTTCTATTTTAGTTAGAGCATTGGTGTTTGTATGTTTAAGTTGAGGCTCATGGTGTTGTTTTTGCCGCACTGTTGAATGGCTTATCTGATTAGCCTAGTTATTCCTTTCTATCAGGGTCGCCAAACTAAGAAACCTTCTCTAGTTCCAAAGCATGCTTTACGTAAGAGAAGATCATTCAAGCGACAGGCAAGCCAATCTGGTAGAGGCAAACCACCTGTGGTTCTCTTGCCAGGTTTGTTCGTTGTGTTCTCTCTAGGTCTTTTATGTGTGTAGTAGCCCTTTAATTTTAATGTTACTCCATGTTGTGGGTTTTTCCCATTGGGTGTTTTGCTACCTTGTATAGTTTTGAGATGGTGTTTAAAAAATTGTCTTATCATCTCAAGGTAAAGGTGTTGAATTAATTATGGTCAAATTTGTCTTATCATCTCAAGGTAGAGGTGTTGAATTAATTATGGTTGTCAGAATCATGCATGAGAAACCAAAATGGTGACTTGTAACACCAAAGGATCTTGTTCAATGCAAATATGTTCTATAGGCAACTCTCCATAGGTGGTGTCCAAACTGAACTTTTTAGGCCTTTCTGGCTTGCATTCTGTTGGACATTTTTCCTTCCATAAAAATCTGAACTTTTTGTTTATTGACCATATATATCTAATCGTTTATAGTCACTATGCAGAGGTGTTAACCCAGCAAGATGCTTTGGAAGAACAGAATGCCATGCGTAGAGTCGAGGAAGCTAAAGCCTCAGCCAAAAAATACTCAGAAGAAGCGGTATTGAACCGTCAAAGGGCTCAGCTGCTCATGCAAAATGCTGATTTGGCAACTTACAAAGCAACGATTGCACTCAGAATTGCGGAAGCTGCTCAAGTTGCCGATTCAGCAGACGCAGCCGCAGCTCATTTTCTGACTGAGGGGTTATAGGTATTTCTGATGCTACTTCTATTTCAACTTATCGATTATGATTATCGATAAAATGTAGGGCTACCGGCCTCGTCAATGTTTTTGAAGCCATCGGAGAACCACCTTTGATAAAAAGAAAAGAAAAGATAATGTAACTTTGTATAGATTTTTGGTTGATGTACAGTGTATTATTATAATCTCACTCTAACACCAGACATTTGACCTTGGGATTCAGTTTATTTCCTTGAAAAAATGAATTACAAAAAAGAAGGTAGAATTTGGGGAAAAATCTATAATATGAATATGAAAGCTTTCTAGTTGGCCTCTTGTACATTCATTTTCTTGCAACTTAATGCATATTTTTGTTGAATTGGTCAGGGTTTGTTTGTCGTTTTATCATTTCCAATTTGTCGTTTCCATTATATCTAAATTGCTTGAGACAACTTTTAAGTCAAAAAGTTTTTAAGACCAAATCTTGAACTTGTAATGGATTGTAGTGGGTGGATTTTATCAAACAATGCCTCTGACTTTGGAATTATCTTGTCGTCAAATGAATATGCCCTTTAAATATCACTGTGGATATGAATTATTACTTTCTTGGAGCCATCAAGTTCAGCTATGCTTACAGAGTTGCAGGTTTTTGAATGAATCAACCGAGGGAAAGAAGAAACTTGGCATAGCTTTGTTACCGATTCTCGTATAATTTTATGCATCTTCAGCACTTCACATCATAGTTCTTTGATTTACAATTAAGATTTAGAAATCTTAATTGAGTCAAATTTTAAGACTCTAACCAACCACGATGTGTCGACTATTCCAGGACCACCGAAATTAGATATCTAGCTAATTGTAGAACATTGCTAGCATTTGTAAATTTCGAATCAGATTCATCGAGTGCTATGCTATGATCTGTTTATGTGAAAAGGGTGCTTCTGAAACCAGGAGCACCCTTTGAATCAGATTCATTCAAATTTCGAATCAGATTCATTTGTAAAATGAATTCTTTCAAATATATACTTAAGATCTGACCACCGGTTCGGTTCCGAACTATCCGATTCCCAATTCCACACTCGTGGAACCGGAACCGAACCGGACGGTTCCGGTTTTTTTTTATTAATTTAAAATTTTATTTTTATTTTTTTTAAAAAAAAAATAAAAATAGGATTTCAAATTTATTTAAAATTATTAATTTGAATTTATTTTACATTAAAGTAAAAACTTAAATTTTTAACAACTTAAGTTGCGTACGTATTCTCTGGGGTAGGAGGAATCAAAGATCATGTAGTTCAAATATATTTTTTAGATAGTTCCCCATTACAATTATTTACTCATCAATCATCATCATTATATGTGCTTGTTGTTGATCCATCAGCTCTCGTTCCGCTTGCACTTGCAGATGCATTATCGAACAAGTCTTCAAAGTCATTGGGGGCATCTTCTTGTTGCCTCAGATCAGCTCTGATGTTACTTCTAAAGTGCTTGGATATAATGAACATCGTCTCGCTTCCAAAATATTACCTCCTAAATTGAAGGTTTGTTCAACCGCAACGGTGGAAACAGGTGCTGCTAGCACCTCTTTAGCAATAATTGATAAAACATGATAAACATTTTAATGTCAATTCCACCAGTCAAGTACTTAAAAAAATTTACTTACTAAACTTTCAAGATGAAACTCGAAATTGATAGATAAATAATTATCTAATTCTGAGTTATTAGTCGTGTTATACCTATGTTTTTTTATTTCATTGGAGTAACCGACAATCACCTACGCTAAGTTTTGAATGTATTACGGATTCACTACTAGATTATCATGATGATTGCAAGTTATATCTACTAACATAATCATTAAATAAATCTATTAAATTAATTTTTATTCCATATATTATTTTTCTAATATTAATTTCATCATATATTCCTAAAAATACATAGTAAGTTTGTAAGTCACTATTCAAACTTTCTAATTTAAATCTAGGATAAAAAAAAACTATGACAATAAAATAAAGTAATAAAATGTCTTTAAAATAAGTTAATCGTTTTCTCTTCATAACAAAAATAGTTTCAATTAAAACAATATCATTAACATTAGAACTTTCAGCATGCTAATATAGAGTACCAACAGTATTTGCAGATGTATTGTCAAAACCAATTGTTAAAATTTTACCTAATAAACCATATTCATCAAAAATTACTTTAATCATTTTATAAATATTTTGTGCACTATGTTGCTCATCAAAAACTCTAAATGTAATAAGTCATTTTTGCATGTTTCATGATGCATCAATCCAATGACAAGTCACACTCATGTATGAGTGTGTTTGCCAATGGTCACTCCAAATATCAGAACAAATAGAAAGACGACATTTAATATCTTTAAATATTTCATTTAAAATAATTTTACCATTTCTGTATAATTTAAAAATTTATCGTTTTGTTGTATTTCTAGACATTTTACAGGCAGCAAGATTTAAAGCATTTCAAACATAATTAGTAAAAATAATTTTTTTCACCAAAACTTAAAAGAAAGATGTGTCATACAAGTAAATTTAGCAAATTCTTCTATATTTTTAGCATCAGAATATTTAAATAAATCTAAAGAACTCGTACCTCTACTAGATGAAGCGTACCTACCCATTTGAGTTTGTGTTGTATCAAGTCCAATTTCAGCGGCATGATGTCTATCCAAGTGCTTGATCATATTGTCATAACAGCCAGTGAATTTGTAAGATACACCACAATAATTGCATATTGCTCTTAAACCTTCATTTTCAGTCTCGATTAAATGAAAATGAATTTTGAAAATATCGGAAGAGCGAGACTTAACTTCCCTTCTCCATATACCGATATTTTGACCGTTCTCTTGGGTTGACATATTAGATATGGTGTTCTCACATGAGCTTGTCATTTTTTGTTTATATTGAAGAATTGTAAAATTAAATTAAAAAGAGAAATTGAAGATGAGAGAATTGAGAATAAGAGAATTAAAGAAATTTTGAGAATTGAGAATGTAAATTGGTGTGTTGAAAAAATGAAAAATGACCCATATTTATATATTTTTGAATTATTTTTGTGATACCTAAATTGCTCATAAAACTAGCCATTTTATTAATGTTATTAAAGATAATTTAATAATTACATATACATTTAATATTTTACTTTTAAAAAAAAAAAAAATTAAAGCAGCAGGGGGCAACAACTCCTTGCTGCCAAACCAACAGCTACTAGCCGTTGGGCCAAACGGTTCCAACCGCAGATTCTGTTCGGTTCGGCTAGGGTCGAACCTTAATCGAATCGAACAAATCCGATTCCGGTTTCGGTTCCGGAACCGTGGCTGGTATATTTATATACAAGATCATTCACACAATATCACTTTCTGACAGTATGTGACCTGCCAATAAATTTCAGAGCAGTCTCCAATTTCAAAAGTTGGTTCAGCAACATTCGCAAATGCATATAGCAAGTAATTCAGAAGATCACGAATGTTATACTGTCCGCAAAAGACAGCAGAATTCTGAATCTCTTTACATTAGTCATATAGAGTAGAGTAGCATTAATTTGAGAAAGATAAGAACATCATCAGTACATATTTTTGGCTTCTTTCACATATTAGAAGTTCAGAGCCAGCTTTAAGTTACTCCCCCTTAGATAAGCTTACCTCTCATCAGGTTTCACAGGATCATTTGCCAAGTCCAAAATCTCATTCTTGCTCTTTATGGAACAATATTTCTTGGTGTTAAAATCAACACTGTCGAGGTCCTCTGAAATGCCCAGGCATCCATATAGTAGTTGCTCCTCCAGTTTGTCTCCCTGCATTCCTGCTTCCTCATTGTTGCTTCTGCTGTTGCTGGATGTCAACCTCAAAAACTCTGATCTCCCTTGCTTATGCTCGACAAAATACTTATGAAGCTTCTCTGCATTTCCAAGTCCAGTGAATGTTCCTAAGAACTTCGCCACCATGACACTTTGGTCAGCAGGTCTCCCTAGGCACACTGTGATTTTTCCTCCAACAAAACCTTTACCTGAAATTAATTGAACAAAACAAAAAAGAGGAAAAAAAGCAATGTACAAGATAACCAGTTGTCAGTCTGCCCTTCCAAGTGAATCAACAGTAATTCCTTAATAATTGTTGTCAAATATTAAGAAATTAAGCCTTTTTTTTCCCATCATCAATGTCAAGAATACTTAAACTTGTACTTCGTAATCCCACTCACCTCTTATAAAAGCCTCAACCCCTTCAATAGGTACAACTTTCTGTTCTTTAGGATTTTTGTTTGACATGGAAATGTTGTGGATGACAACAACAGGAGGCCAGAGAATCAAATCCTCTTTCTGAGCCATAGCTTCTGCATCGTGCAAGACCTCAGGAACCCATGTTATCATGTCATGAGGCACGACACTATTCCACCCCATCAAAACACATATTGCTTTCTGAAGACCCAGATGCAGTGCCCTCAATCCAACCTTGTGAGACATAAAGGCATGCCGTACCAAGCTTTCAGTGTTCATGAACTCCTTCGACAAACTGCAAGAGCACAAATACATGAGCAATTGCTAGGGAACTTGTGACTGAAGTAAACATGTGCTCCACATTTAAAATGTTTACAATAACAAAAGAAAACAGACCTTCTGCCACATGCAATGCAGAACAAACTACCAGCTTTTCCTTGCTCCCTGTATCTTCTTCGAACAGATGGATTCGCATTCAACTTTTTAGAGTACAGTAGAAAGGCTTTTTGTACCAGTTCTGTAAATTCCTCCGTGTCCTCACATGGCTCAGACTCTGCAAGGTGAGACCACTCTTCTGATGTGTCACCATCATTTTCATGCACATCGTCGTTATAATCCTCAATTCTTTTCCAAACTTTGTGTTGTTTATTAAGACCAGTTCTTCTATCAACATGATGCGACTTATGCCTGCTTAAGGAACCAAATCTTGGGTTAGCCTTTACATATTTATCACTATTTTTGTAATATCTGATTGAAGACCCTTGTGAATGCACTAAAGAATCTCGTGTCGAGAACCGGTCACCAGATGCAAAATCTCCATAGTGTTCTTGTCCATTGTATGCTCTTCCACCCTTTCTGTATTCATTGTGGTTAAATCTCCTAGTTTTTGACAAGTGTACACCACTCATACCTTCGTCGAAACACTCATCACTATCATACAGATCTTCAAAATCTTCAGGTAAATGCCATTTTCTTGACATGATAGTTCTAGAGTCATGCTGATTTATGTCATCGTCCAAGTTTTTTCTTTTAAGCACTTTTCCAGATTGTTCACGTATGCCAAGCTCTTCCTCAATTCTATGTGTTCTAACAGCAAGTTTCTGTGCTTCTGCGTCACATAAAGGGTCAGAAGTACTCTGATATCTTTCTTTATGAACAATTTGCCCTGCATCCCTTCCATAGCCATAATCTGATCTCATATATGAGATTTGATGATCTTGTGATACTCCGTAATCTTGGGGAACTCTCCTCGCAAACTCTGCACGATTAGATGCAGAATTCAAATAATCCCCACCTTGCTTTAATGCATATGATTTTCTGCTCATATCTAGGTAGTCTGAAACTGCCTGCTTTTGTAAAGTAGGATGGTCTAGCACATTTCTCTTCCTAAAATCTCCGCAAGAATGCTCAGAGTTATCAATCCTGTCTAAAATATTTCTAGGTCTAGGCAAATCCCTGAGATCGTAATCCATTGGATCATGATTGTAATCACGAATGCGTGGAGATGTCACTCTTTGTACATAATCAGATGGATATCCTTGATCATCACTCGCTATCACAGTTGTTTTAGGGTAAACAAAATCCTCACACTCAGTCCTGGAGGAATCGTATGCCCCACGCTGGTTATACTTGTATATAAAATTTCTTGGTTCTGCTTCAGCATCTCTAGTGGTATCCACATATGATCTTTGCCCATATGAACTAAAACCAATAGGCTCAGTTAGTTGTACACCGCTTCTTGAATATCCATCTGAAGCAGGTAAGATCACACCATCCCCGTAAGAAACTGAAAACTCACTCATTGGTGCTACTGCAGAGGTGCTAACAAAGTCCTTATACTGTGAAGTGCTCAAGATATCCTTGGAATGAGAGGATGGCACTGTTGGGTAAAGAATATCTCTCGAATGATAGATAGGTTTTTCACCTTCCCTGTAGGATTCCATTATAGGTAACTTATCCCTTGAATGGTATACAGGTTTCTCTCCTTCTCTGTAGGACTCCTGTACTGGTAGCTTGTCCTTTGAATGGTACACATGTTTCTCTTCTTTGTAAGATTCCATAGCAGCCAACTTATCAGAAGGATTTGGCTGACGGTCCCTTGAATGGTACCCATGTTTCTCTTCTTTGTAATATTCCATAGCTGCCAACTTATCAGAAGGAATTGGCTGTCGGTCCCTGGAATGGTACCCATGTTTCTCTTCTTTGTAATATTCCATAGCTGCCAACTTATCAGAAGGAATTGGCTGTCGGTCCCTTGAATGGTACCCATGTTTCTCTTCTTTGTAAGATTCCATAGCTGCCAACTTATCAGAAGGAATTGGCTGACGGTACTGAAGTCTTTCATGCTCAACCCCACCAACATCCATGCTTGGAGAGGGTAAGGGTAAACTTCCACTAGTTTCAACATAATTTTTGGTGGGATTCATATCTGAAGGCAAATGATATAATCCCCTTATTGCGTCTTCTTCTAGTGGAATGGATTTCTGATTCAATATTCCATGACTGCCAATATCCACAACTTTGTTTTCGCCATAACCCCTCTCTTTACTAGCTCTTGAAGTGCTTTGATTCGCACCATGATCAAAATCTCCATCTTCAAGATACCTATATTTCCTACGCGCAACTCCATCTTCAAATGGATCCCTTCTATGCGATAGCCCGTATTCAGGCGACTTTGAATGAACTCCTTCAGACCTTCCTCCACTCAAACGAAATCTGTAATCCCTTCTATCAGTTGAATCACTTATTCTATGACCATCCAAAAACCTCCGAGAACCATTTACTTTACGTGGACTCAAACTCCTAGGAGCCCTATCTGGGGCATCACGGTGTGAAATCTGATAAGGGTCATTAATTAATTCCCTTCGTCCAGTTTGATTCTGCAGTCTAGACGATGTAGGCATTGTCATGTAATCTTGATGTCTTCCAGACTGCATCGTTCTAATTAACTTATCAAAACCTCAGGGACCTTTATCACCAGTGCATTTAGAACCCCTTTCGGGTTTCGACCATGATCACACAGTTTATCGCTAGGATTGGACTAACTCGAACCAAAATCAAAACTTAAAGTAAGCTCAATAATCAAAACCCTAAAAACACCAACTACCCAGTGAAGTGTTCAAGTAATCTGTAATTTCATAACCCTAAAACAGCGATTGCAGATTGCAATTACAAATCCAAGAAAAACCCAGAAAAGGGTTTTGATAATTGAATTTATAATGCATCAATATAGAGAAATCAAATCAAATCAAATCAAGTGAAAGCAAAGCAAACCTTGTGATAGAATAATCAGAGACAGACCCATGATCGACTTTTCGATTTGATGATCAAATATATTTAGATTTGAATGTGGGTAAAGTTACTGAGAGATCAATTTGAAGCGGCGATTTTGGTAAAAGTTAATTGTAGTTTGTGCTTCGGTTTCTAAAAATTAATAATTATCGTTTAGTGGACGCTAAAGCAACTTTTCATTTGGACAAGAATATTGCACTCGGTGATGACACGTGGCTGCGTACGAGTGGTGCAAAGGTTTTGGTAATTCTATGTTCGGTTTATTCGATTCAGTCAAATGTATTTTTTTTTCTAAATCGTATTTATCTTCAGAAATGCTCCCGAAAAAGAAAATTATAATAGTAATAATATAAAATACAACAATATGATTATTTTTAGATTAATATAAATTTATGAAAAACAATATGTATCTATTTAATAATTGTGGGAAAAAAATAGAGACCAAAAATATTTTCCCTTTAAATTTTAACAAATAACCCCTACCAACTTTATCATACTTTTCTATTATATATTTTAAGACCAAAATGCCCCTAAAGCTCTAATAAATTAAAACAACTAGCTATAAACTCTCGCGATACACCGCTCCTCTTGTAAGGAATAGATATGATAGATATCAAACGAAATTTGGCGTTCATATTCTTCAATTTATCACCGTTGATGAAGTTGAAAAGATTTATGACAAATCTATATATATATATATATATATATATATATATATATTTGGAATCGTTGAAAATCCCGCCGTTAAACCACCGCTTTCAGGTTTAAGCGTAACAGATACAATTAAGTGTCGTCTTAATAGGATCAATGAAAGGTGATAATTTTTGCAGACCATCTTGAACACATAAGTTAAGGACATGACATGTGCAACGAATATGAAAAAACCGACCCCCTAAATTTGGTTGACATATTTCTTTTAAATCATTGATGGATGCAGTATTTGCAGATTCATTATCAAATCCAATTGTTAAAATTTTATCTACTAAACCATATTCATAAAAAATTACCTTCATCATTCTATAAATATTTTGTGCAGTATGTTAGACATCAAAAACTCTAAATGCAATAAGTCGTTTTTGCACGGTAAATGATGCATCAATCCAATGACAAGTCACACTCATGTATGAGTGTGTTCGCCAATGGTCACTCCAAATATCAGAACATATAAAAATACAACCTTTTTATATCTTTAAATATTTCATTTAAAATAATTTTATCATCTTTGTATAATTTAAAAATATGATGTTTTGTTGTGTTTCGGGTCATTATACATGCAGCAGGATTTAAAGCATTATGCACGTAATTAGTAAAATGAAGTTTTTCACCAAAGCTTAAAGAAAGATGTGTCATATAAGTTAATTTCGCAAATTTTTCTCTAGTTTTTACATCAGAATATTTAAATAAATCTACAGCACTCGTACCTCTACTAGATGATGTGTACCTGACCATTTGAGTTTGCGTCGTATCAAGTCCAAGTTCAACTGCATGATGTCTTTCCAGGTGCTTGATCATATTGCCGTATCCACCAGAAAATTTGTAGGAAACCCCACAATGGTTGCAAACTGCTCTTGAACCTTCATCATCTTAGTCTAAATGAAAATGAATTTTGAAAATATCCGAGGAACGAGACTTAACTTCTCTTCTCCGTGATTGTGAACCAACACTAGGGCCGCTCTTTTAGGTTGGCATATTTGACATTATGTTCTCAGATGAGCTTGCCATTTTTTTGTTTAAGAAATAAGTAAGAAGAATAAGAAAATTGAGAATGATAATAACTAATTGAGAATAAGAGAATTGTAGGAATTGAGAGAGTTGAGAAATTTGTGTGTTGAAATAATGAAAAATGACCCATATTTATAGAATTTTAGAATTTTTTTATACAAAAAATGCCCATAAATATAACCGTTTTATTACCGTTATTAGGGGTATATTAGGAATTATATATTACATTTTTTTTAATGGGAGGGTTCCTGTTGGAACTCTACGGTTCCGGTTGGAACCGCTGGAACTGAACGGTTCCAACTGGTTCGGTTGGGGGTGGAACCCCAACCGAACCGGTCCATTACGGTTTCGGAACCGAAATCGAAACCGGTTGGAACCAGAATCGTTCGGTTCCAACCGATTCGGTTCCGGTTCTGAACCGAAACCGTGGTCGGGTCTGCCCATAAACATCAATTTTTAGGGTTTTACATGCACAAGAACTCCAAGACTTTTCTATAAATATATAAGTTCGTCCAAAACCCGGAGGGGAGGCTAATACACAACACAAAAACTCAAAACACATATTTTAGAGAGATCCAATGAGGAAGATTGAAGAGCGACAAAATGAGATGAATGCGGTGACATCCGAAGAGTAAGGGATTCAATTCAGGTTTTATCATCTAGTTTCTTTATTAAAACTCTAATGATTTCCATATGTTCATGACATTACTTCCATTGTTTTATTATTTGGTCATGAACTAACTCCATAATTCTAGAGGATGATGTAGCCAATATTTGAACCTATGTATTATTTTCCAAGTTAATTATTATAAGTTTGATTCAGTTTATTTATATTCTCTTGTGTTTAGTGTTTCTTGTTTGTTGGCCACAGATTGAGATGATGCATGTTTAGAATCTATCGCTCGGGAGAAAGGGATTTTGAATAGGATCTAGAGAATATAACCTAGCAGTTTTATATAGTTCGAGAGAATCTATAGTTCCTTTGAAGTTGTTAACAAAGAATCACAAATCGTAATGAGTTATTGATTACTATATTTTTATTGGGATATCGAAGTTGGTACTTAATAATCGTTTCACTATTGCACGGGAGAGGGAGTGGAATACTTTAGGATTCTTGACTTATAAACAACGCAACTGAATAAAGATTGAATGACATGACAAATACATAGGGGATAACTAGGTCAAATCAGACTTTAGAATCTCTCTATTAATTGGATTATCTTTATCAACGTTTTAATATATCGTTTCTTTAGTTTTTAATTTTAATTTTAATTTTAATTTAATTGTTTTCAAAAACTTATTGTGATATTTTATATCGTATCGCAAGTGTACGATGTCAAGTTTTAGTAAAGATGAGTGAAAGAGTGTCGAACCCACATAGATTGTGTTCAACTCACACTAAGTACTATAATTGATAATCCTAACTTTATTTAGAAAATAATTAAATTAAAATTAAAATTAAAAACTAAAGAAACGAGATATTAAAACGTTGATAAAGATAATCCAATGAATAGAGAGATTCTTGAGTCATATTTCACCTAGTTATTGTTGGGATTTATGTCCTAGAGCTTCATATATTGTAAACAGATTTGATTATTGTAATAATAATAAATGCATTATTCATTTTATTAAAGTTGTTTGATTTATATCGCATATTGTCCAATTGTCTTGTTTACCTTGATTACTCTTGTACCTTTAGACTTAGTGTATGTTTGATGCACAAGAGGATTTAAGTCTGGAGTCAGTAATCTAAATAGTCCATAGGAAGCAAACAAATAGAGTACTTTGTTTGTGGTTTATCTATAGTTACTGTCCATTCTATACTTGTATGAAGACCTTGATCCAGGATCGTTCATGTAGTGACATGAGAATGAAGGCACCTTGTATGATGAGATCATATAGGACTGGACTCAGATAAATACGAATTTCTTTTAATATCTGTTAACCAAAGAAATTCATTTTATCTAATAGATGGTCATATATGGATTCGATCTTAATCCTGAGTGTATTACGAACTCCTGCATGACAGACTATGTCTTTTGATTTACTATGGTGAGGTTGGTGTTGCATTCCTGGCCAATAACTACGTATTTCGGGGATATGGTTTGGTGTGTAGCTGGGAACGTTTTACATAGATATGGAATTCACTCATTCTTATGAGAAGCAGAAGAATATCTCTTTTAAGAGTTGATTCGGGACTTGAACAATTTGAGCGCTCAACTTTTCTATTACGAATAGAAAGTTATATATTCATAATTTTTATGAATTAATTGTTCATTATAGAATCAATGGTGCTTAAGAGACAAAATTTTTAGAGGGGTTTAACAGACTTTTGACCCGGCTCTATTTATGAGATATTCGTGAAGGGCTATATCCATATGTAATGACTATATTGATTGACACCGAAAGAGTTCAGATTATTTTATCCATCTACGGTAACGAGAGTTCAACTTTGAGTTCTTAGTGTAATAACGCAGAGTTAATAATTCGTAATATTTGATTAAAGAGTTTAATTAATATTTCGAAATTATTGGAGCTCGGAACCGTAGGTCCATTTGGTTTTCATGCTAGCTCGATTAACTATAGCAAACCTAATATAATTAGATTGTCTAATAATATGCTCACATTATACTTATATAATATTATTGAGATTAATAATATTTAATGTCATAAATGAAGACTATGTTAAATTAGTTTAACTTAATATTTTCTATAATTCTTTGATTATGAGATAATCAAATCTTGATTATGAGATAATCAAGTTAGTAATAATTATGAGATAATTACTACAACATAATTGATGGTAATTTAATCATTATTAAGATAGTGATTTTTATTTACCTTTGAGACAAAGTCATATGACTTGCCATGCTCTCTAACTTATTATGTCTATTAGGTGGCATGTATACACCTAATAGTTTTGTCATTAGCTAATCCATTTTTATGCTTTGGTATGACCTCCACATTTATGTGTTTGCCATTGAAAGAAAGTATTAGATGCTTAATGACAAAGTCCTTGTCTTTAGCTTATCATTTCTTATGCTTTGGTATGACATTCACATTTTTGTGTTGGCCATTGCAAGAAAGCATTAGATGTTTAATGACAAGTTTAGTTGGCTTGTGTAAGAGAATATAATCTATACCATTTCTCTCACTTCTAGTGGTTAACATTTTTGCATTCATTCACAACAAGTGCAAAAGAGAGAATATAGAGAAGAAGTTCATACATTCACAAGTGTTGTGAGAGTGTTTGAAATTGCAAAAGCCAAGCACCATTGTGACATCTTAATTCTCTAAATTGTTTAGAGTTTAATCTTTGTGAGTGAAGCCCACACTTCGGTTTGTTGGTTTCGAGTCCTATTTCGGAAGATCGAGTGGTTGATCCAAGCGTTCGACATCAAATGATTGATTTCGGCTACTACAACAAAGAGAGAAGGCAAAGAAAATTTTAAAGATCCATACCGGAGCCGGTGCCCACACAAGAAACTTCCGCCGCGCTAAGGAAAGTCGTTTCCTACAATTGGCATCGAGAGCTTAAGGTTGAAAAGTTTTCTTAACCCTTATCATTTTAGTTTTAATAATTTATATGAGATATAAATTATTAAAATGCATGTTGTGATGAGTAGGCACAATTAGATTATTAAAATGCATGTTGTGTTGTAAGTTGTTTTCCTTTGTAATAAGTCCATTATGAAACCCTATTTGTAACTTGGAGGAGCTGATACCGCGAAGGACTTATGACAGAGAAATTTCGCGAAGAACTCAACAACACTCCATGGAATAAGATTTGAAGACCAAGAGATGCCTTGGATTTATTGTACAAATAGATTAGTATAGAAAAATAAGAGTCCGGTCAACGTAATTTGGAATATGTATATTTTTGCAATTTCCAGCCTTGAAAACTGGGTTGCGTCGCGACGTAACCCTTAGCGCGTCGTGACGCGCAACGCATGCGAGAGCCACCTGAGACTACTGCCTCGATCGCGTCGCGAAGTAGGTCACTTCCCGTCGCGACGTGACACAGACCTAATATTTTTTTTGCTCACGTCGCGATGCCAATCCTGGGTATATATGTATATTTTAAATTATTTATTAACATGTCATATAGCCTATGGTGCATACTCTTGCTTTTTCACATGTCATAACATGTAGATATGCATGATATTCTAGTCATAAAATATGATTTTATGTAATTTAAAAGTTAAATAAGAATATGAGATGCATACAAATGGATTAATAAGATTAATTGGTTTAAAGGTTTAAAAATTGCGAATTCAAGTTTTAGAAACAAATGGACATTTGAGTACATTATTTTCCTTGGTATATCGGATGGAAATCCGGACGTAAATTCCATAGCTGATTTCGAATGGATGGTAATATAATAACACGTACCTTTGGAATAAATAATATGTTTTTATCGATTAAATGGTTTAATGACATTTGGTTCGTTCGTTGAATTCTAAATTTTAAAACCTATTAGTGGACTAATAATTTAAGAGTTAAATTGATTAGATCACTATAGCAACTTGATTAAATTAGTTTAATGAAGTTAATTGGTTAGTAGAGACTAATCGGGATTAGTGAATAAAATTTTAAGAGTTAAAATTGGTTAGATCACTAAATAATCAACTAGTATTAATAAGGTTATGACTTTAGCCGAGCATAATCTAAGATTCATAAGATACTAGTGAGATAAAAACCTGACACTTCAAAATAGTGAGTGAGAGAGGGGTATACCACAATATATCTCACGATCTCCATTGTTATTCAGAAATGTGAGATTCAATAGGTGCCTCGAAACGGCTTTACTTTCGTCCCCCTACAGATGGTGTCTTTTTTGGGTCAATATTAGGTTTGGATTCCGAAATGATGGGGACTCTAGATGTATCGGGTGATTTGACCTACCCTACGGCGGCACTTCACTAGTTAAGTCCAAGAGTTCCGAAATAATGGGTCACATCAATTAAGAATGTCTCAGTGTATCATACGAATACTTGACCTACCCTACGACGGCAATTATTTATGGAATGATAGATAACTGTGGCATAGTAATTCTTTTAGGTTTCTAATTCATTATACATTGATCATGCATCATGTTTAATTTTATGCCTAAATGTTTGACAATTTTAATATGTGACGAATGAATGTTGAATGCGCGTTTATTATTTTTCAGCCATGGCATCTGCAATTATCTCAATTCTTAAACAACAAGAAAAATTAACCGAGGAAAACTTGTTAAATGGAAAAGTGACATGAATGTTATTTTGGTCTGCGAATACCTTAAATTTTTCCTAATTGAGGAATGTCATCCTGAGCCAGCACCAAATGCTGGCAGAGCTGCACGTAATGCCTATAATAATTGGATTAAAGCTGATGAGAAAGTTCATAGCTATTTGATAGCATCCATGTCTGAGGTTCTTGTTGCACATCATGAGCCTATGGCGACATCATCAATGATTATGCGGTCATTACAGAACATGTTTGGGCAACCTTCAGATCGGCAACAACATGAGGCAATAGTCTATGTATTTACCGCTAGAATAAATGAAGATACATTACTCCGAGACCATGTGTTAAGGATGATATCTCATCTTAATTTGGCTGAAACCCATGGTACACGTATCAATGTGCAAAGCCAGGTGACAATTGTCATGGAAACACTTTAAAGAATTTCCTACAGTTTAAAAGCAACTCTTCTATGAATAAGTTGACTTTTAGGTTGACTGAACTACTAAATGAGCTCACCAATTACGAGTCCATCATGATGGGTCCTCGTAGGTCCAATGTCGAGGCAAATGTTGCCGAATATTCTAAATCTGTAAAGAAGAAGAAGAAAGACAATTGAAAGGCTAAGGCAAAACCAATGAAAAAGAAAAACAACAAAAGCTATAAATGAACCAATGTCAAAGGAAAATGTTTCTAATATGAACAATAAGGGCATTGGAAAAGGAATTGTCTAAAATACCTTACTGAGCTTAAAGAGAATAAGAATACATGTAAATACAATTTACTTGTCATTAAGTCTCTTTTGGTGGAGGATGATAAATTCATATGGATTGTTGATTCTGGTGCCACTAAGCATGTTTGTTGTTTTTTGCAACTACTTGACTCATTGATGGACCTTGTTGAAGGTAGCTTTACCATGAGAGTTGAGACATGAGATGTTGTTTCAGTAAAAGCAGTGGGAGTTTCAAATTTGAATTTTAATAAGAGTTATTTATGTTTGAATGGTGTGCTATATATTCCTGGTTTTCGCAGGAATTTGATTTTTGTAACGAAACTTATGGAATGTGATTTTTCTATTTCATTTAATAATAAGTCATTTATTATTAGTAGAAATGGATTAAATATATGCATGGGAAACTCCGAGAATAATCTATATATATTAAGACCGTTAATGCATGAATCACTACTTAATACTGAAATGTTTAAGATTGAAAGATCTAAAACTAAAAGGCAAAAGATTTCTCATGATGATGCCTATTTATGGCACCTTAGACTTGGTCACATTAGCCTTGACCGGATAGATAGACTAATTAAGAATGAAGTTTTAAATCAGTTAAGACTCGGTACTTTACCTGTCTGTGAATCTTATCTAGAAGGCAAAATGACTAAGAGACCTTTTACTGGAAAATGGATAAGAGCCAAAGAAACACTTGAGCTAATACATTCGGATGTTTGCGGGCTGATGAATGTAAAAGCCCGAGGTGGTTATGAATACTTCATCACTTTCATTGACGATTATTTCAGAGATGGGTATGTTTACATAATGCAGCATAAGTCAGATACATTTGAAAAGTTCAAAGAGTATCGTGCTGAGGTTGAGAACCAGTTAGGTAAAAGCATCAAAATTCTACGATCAGATCGTGGAGGATAATACATTGATAGAGATTTCAAGGAATTCTTAGCTGAGCATGGAATTTTTTCACAGCTCACAACACCTGTAACACCACCATAAAATGGTGTTGCAGAAAGGAGAAATCGGACTCTACTAGAGATGATGAGATCAATGTTTAGTTATAGCACTCTACCTAGTTCATTCTGGGGATATGCATTGCAAACAGAAATGTATATCCTGAATGTAGTTCCTTCTAAGTCTATTCCTAAGACTCCCTTAAAGTTATGGAATGGTCATAAAGCTAGTTTACGGCATTTCCGCATATGGGGGTGTCCAGAACATGTGCTAAAGAACAAGACTACTAAGTTGGAACCACATTCACATGTGTGCCTATTTGTAGGCTATCCTAAGGAAACTAAAGGTGAATTATTTTATAGTCCAGAAGATAATAAAGTATCTGTGTCGACAAATGCTACATTTCTTGAGGAGGACTGTATGAGAGAATTCAAACCTCGAAGTGAGGTGTTACTTGAGGAGTTACTTACCGGTAAGACCAATACACCATTGTCAAATGTTGACAAAGACATAATACCTTCTACATCTGAAAGTCATATGCAAGTTTATCAGGATAGCATACCACCTAGACGTAGTGGAATGACTATAAGACAACATGAATGCTATCTAGGAAATGGTGAGGTGCAATTTGTTGCATCTTGTGATTGTATAAATGATTCATTGACATATTGTAGTGCAATGGAAGATACTGATAAAGAGGAATGGCTTAAAGCCATGAACCTCAAGATGGAGTCTATGTACTCTAACTCAGTCTGGGAACTTATAGACCAACCTGATGGAGTAAAACCCATAGGTTGCAAGTGGATTTACAAGAGAAAATAGGAATACATGGGAAAGTACAGACTTTCAAGGCTATCCTAGTGGCAAAGGGTTATACCCAAAAAGAGAGAGTTGACTATGAAGAAACTTTCTCGCTAGTAGCCATGCTAAAATCCATCAGGATTCTTCTTTCCATTGCCGCATATTATGACTATGAGATTTTGGAAAATGGACATCAAGACTACATTCTTGAATGACAATCTTGATGAGAGTATGTATATGGTACAACCAGATGGGTTTATTACCCAATGTCAAGAGCAAAAAGTTTGCAAGTTGCAAAGGTATATTTATGGACTTAAGCAAGCATCTAGATCTTGGAACATAAGGTTTGATATTATGATCAAGTCTTATAACTTTGAGCAGAATATCGATGAGCTTTGTGTTTACAAGCAAATCATTGATGGTAAGATGGTTTTCCTTGTGTTATACGTTGATGATATTTTACTCATTGGGAATGATGTAAAGATATTATCGGACGTGAAAATATGACTAGCTAACCAATTCCAAATGAAAGATTTGGGAGAAGCAAGTTATGTACTTGAGATCCAGATCATTCGGGATCATAAGAAATGACTGTTAGTAATGTCTCAAGCATCCTATATCGACAAGATTCTTGTGCGATTTGGCATGCATAATTCCAAGAAAATTAATTTACCTTTCAGGCATGAAATTCATTTGTTTAAGGAACAGTCTCCTAAGAAACCTCAAGTAGTTGAAGAGATGAGACATATACCATATGCTTCAACAGTTGGAAGTCTTATGTATGATATGTTATGCACGAGACCGGACATCTGTTTTACAGTGGGAGTAGTCAGTAGGTTTCAATCCAACCCAGTATTAGATCATTGGGTAGCGGTGAAACATATTCTCAAGTATCTTAGGAGAACGTGAAATTATATGCTTGTATATACAAGTCAGAAAATGATTCTGAAATGATATACTGACTCTGATTTTCAGACGGATGACGATTCTAGGAAATCAACATCTGGATCGGTGTTCACCCTAGGTGGTGGGGATATAGTATGGAGGAGCATAAAATAATCTTGTATTGCTGACTCCACCATGGAGGCTGAAAATGTAGCTGCTTGTGAAGCAGCTAAGGAAACAGTCTGGTTTCGTAAGTTCTTGGCAGATCTGGAAGTTGTTTCAGATATGGATAAACCACTCACACTTTATTACGATAATAGTGGTGCAGTGGCGAACTCCAAAGAACCAAGAAGCCACAAGAGGGGTAAATATATTGAGAGAAAATATCACATCATCATGGAGATAGTGCACATATTCCATCCGCAGACAACCTAGCTGATCCGTTTATAAAGACCTTATCGGCTAAAATGTTTTAAGGTCACCTAAAGGGTTTAGGATTACATGACATATCCCATTTGCTCTAGTCCAAGTGGGAGATTGTTGGGATTTATATCCTAGAGCTTCATGTATTGTAAACAGATTTGATTATTGTAAAAATAATAAATACATTATTCATTTTATCAAAGTTGTTTGATTTATATCGCATATTGTCCAATTGTCTTGTTTACCTTGATTACACTTGTACCTTCAAACTTAATGTATGTTTGATGCACATGAGGATTTAAGTCTGGAATTAGTAATCTAAATAGTCCATAGAGAGCAAACAAAGAGGGTATTTTGTTTGTGGTTTATTTATAGTTGCGGTCCATTCTATACTTGTATGACGACCTTGATCCGGGATTGTTCATGTAGTGACATGGGAATGAAGGCACCTTGTATGATGAGATCATATAGGACTGAACTCAGATAAATACGAATTTCTTTTAATATCCGTTAACTGAAGAAATTCATTTTATCTAATAGATGGTCATATATGGATTCGATCTTAATCCTAAGTGTACTACGAACTCTTGCATGACAGAGACAGACTATGCCATTTGATTTACTATGGTGAGGTTGGTGTTGCATTCCTGGCCAATAACTACTTATTTCGGGGATATGGTTTGGTGTGTAGCTGAGAACGTTTTACATAAATATGGAATTCACTCTTTTTTATGAGAAGCAGAAGAATATCTCTTTTAAGAGTTGATTCGGGACTTGAACAATTTGAGTGCTCAACTTTTCTATTACGAATAGAAAGTTTTATATTCATAATTGTTATGAATTAATTGTTCATTATAGAATCAATGGTGCTTAAGAGACAAGATTTTTAGAGGGGTTTAACGGACTTTTGACCTGGCTCTATTTATGAGATATTCGTGAAGGGCTATTGATAAGTGTGGTTTATACCCACTTATTATGGTATTCTTAGCTTATTATTTTGTTATATTTCGAGATATTTAATGTCATTTATAGTTTATTTTGTGTTTTATTGTAGGAGCATTAATACATGGATCTGGAAATAATTACACGTGTTTTGGGAACTTTAGGAAGCATCGGAAGCAAATAGCAAATCACCAGGTGCCGCAGCGCCTAAACCCAGCCAAAAGCCCGAGACCAAGGCGCCATAGCGCCTCCAAAACCAATATCTGAGGCACCATGGCGCCAATTGAAAGAAACTGTAAGGCGCCATGGCGCCAAGCTTGCCAATTAAAATAAAGGTGGCGCCATGGCGCCACCCACAAGCATTATTAAGGCGCCATGGCGCCACTTACTAAATTAATCAAAGGCGCCATGGCGCCTCAAATCTCTACAAGTGCCATACATTGTCCCGAGGATTCAGCACCCAGGCGCCCACTTACAAGCTGCAGCGATCCGGGAGAAAACCTACGAGTTCCAGGATTTAATTTTAGGGTTTGTAAGATCCCTAATGACACCCAATGACTCCCTACCTCCACTATAAATATAACATTACATCCAACACTCGAGAGGAGGCTAATACACTGCACAAAACACAGAATTAAATATTTTTAGAGATCCAAGGAGGAGGATTGAAGAGCGACAAGAGGAGACAAAGGCTGTGACGTCCGGAGATGAAGAGATTCAATTCAGGTTTTATCTTCTTGTTTCGTTCTTAGAACTCTAATGATTTCCATTAGATTCATGACTTATTATTCATTGTTTTATTTTATTGTCATGAACTAACTCATTAATTCTGGAGAATGATGTAATCTATGCTTGAACCTTGTAATTGTTTGTCGATTTTGTTATGAAGTCTTATTAATTTATTTATATTCTTTTGAGTTTAATGCTTCTTGATTGCTGGCCACAATTGAAGATGATGAATGTTTAGAATCTATCACTCGAGAGAGGAGATTTTGAATAGATCTAGAGAATATAACCTAGGATTTTATAGAGTTCGAGAGAATCTGTAGTCCTTTGAAGTCGTTAATATAGAATCACAAAGCGTAATGAGTTGTTAACTATTGGATTTTTATAGAGATATCGAAGTCTATAGTTGATGATATTTTCACTCGGCACTCGAGAGAGGGAGTGGATATTTTAGGAGACTTGACTTATAAATAATATAACTGAACAAAGATTAATTGGCATAACAAATACATAGGCGACAGTTAGGTGAAATCAGGATCCAGAATCTCTAATGTATTAGTTCCTCATATTTTATTGTTTTTATATTTATTTATTTAATTACATCTTTATTAATTATCGTCTAAATAAAGTTAGGATTATCAATTGTAGTACTTAGTGCAAGTTAACGCAATCCCTGTGGGTTCGACACTCTTAACTCTGATTTATACTAAAACTTGACACCGTACATTTGCGGTACGATTGTAGGCATTGTATTTTTGCATGTGAAACCCGATGATGAGTCTCATTTGGAGGCACTACCTTTTGAGTCACGGAAGCCGCGGGAAACGGATATCGGAAGGGGAAATTCAGAATAAACAAGCTCACTGTCTTCGTTAGTGATGCGTTCGTTACTTCGTTCGAACGTCAAACAGATTGCGGGCGTTCGTGTCACGTTCGAGGAAGCGTTCGAACAGTGTCTGTAATTCTGGTTTTGCTGCTAGCCTCACACCCCAGCCCATTTAGCTCCCCAAAGCCCATAAAACACATCTCAAATTAAATAAATAAATATTAATTTAAACATTAAACATAAAATAAAATATTTAAACCATTTACCAATTAAATAAAACATTTACCAAACTTAAACCAAAATTAAAAAGAAGATATGCCTAATTAAAATCAATCTTAACCAATTAAAACCAATCAAATATAATCATACCAAGTTAAAATCAATCAACCAATATATTATTCCCAAACTTAAAATATTGTATGCCTAATCAACATAAACTAAATATTCAACCTTCCATATCTAGCCAAGATTTGTCCCCCCTCAATCTTTGACTTCCCCAATCTAACACCAAATCAAATCCCTTTCCTTGTCAAGCCTAACCCTTTGCCTATAAAAAGAACCCTTCACCAACATTCTCAACCCTAGCTAGCTAGCTCATACACATAAGATACACAACACACAAGAAAATTACAGGAAGAACACACCCAAAAACAGTAAGCACAAGAATACAGAGGAAACGGCAGCGAAACCACAAGGAAACAGCAGCAAAACGGACTCGAAACAGTAGCTTGAGCGGCAAAACAGCGAAGGAAAAGGCAAACCAGTGAACCAGAAAAGTTGCGGAGCTTTACCCCTTCCGATTTTCGTAAAACGCGAGCCCGAGAGACGGCTTAAAAGGTTAGACCTGATGGTACTTTTCACACTCATCTTTATTTGACCTTTGTTATTTATTTGAATTGCATTTTACTTGTTTGTTAAATCTTGTTTGTGTATGATGTGTGTTGTGGGTATTGGATGAATGGAAGAGTGTCGTCTCTTGTGGTATATAGGATGGAAACCCAGACGTAAATTCCGTAGCCGAATCCGAATGGACGGTAGTGCGGTCTGTACTTGGGACACAACTCCACGTACCGCTTGAGTAAACGGAACCCTCTTTTGTTTTGTGTTGCTTTTGTTTATTTTTCGTCACTTGAATTATGTATGTTGTTTATTTATGCATGATTCAATCGAGCGCATGGGCTTAGTAAGTGGAATGAAAAATCCCCTATGGGGAGGGGTTAAAGCCCTTTACCACGATGCTTTGCCGCGCCGGTTGATGTGTGTTCGGTTGGATGCAAGATACGTTCAACCGGGCATACTTAGTTGATATTATTGTCTTTATCTTTTTATGCATGGTTCAAACAAGCGCATGGGCTTAGTGAGTTAGTCAAAGGTCCTCTATCTGAGAGACGAAGAGCCTAAAAGGCCACCTTTGTGACACTACTTCGCCGCGCCGGACGAAGTGTGTTTGGGTTGAATGTACGTTCAATTGGGCATACGAAGTCCTACACTTTTGTTGTCTTTATTTCATGTGTTGTGATGTGACGCGCATGGGCTTAGTATGTTGGTCTAAAGGTCCTCTCTTTGAGAGATCAAGAGCCCCAAAAGGCCACATTTACGGCAGTACTTCACCGCGCCCCTTTACTTTGTTGTTTATGTATTGCGTCCCATTTCATGCATCGGGTCTGTTCCCGTTCGAACGCGTTCACGAACGCAACTCGAACGCGTATGCATTTTGCCTTATCATGCATCAGGTCTCATTTCCGTTCGAACGCGTTAACAAACGCCATACGAACGTGAGCATTTTGTTTCATTTCCGTTCGAACGCGTTAACAAACGCCATACGAACGCGAGCATTCTGTTTCATTTCCGTTCGAACGCGTTAACAAATGCCATACGAATGTGAGCATTCTGTTTCATTTCCGTTCGAACGCGTTATCAAACGCCACATGAACGCAAACCTTCTGTTTACCGTTCGAACGCGTTTACGAACGCTACACGAACGCGCACACACTGACCTGAGTCTGTCTTATCATATTCATGCATAATTGCCTCTTGGTTGGTCTTTCTTGTATTATGTAGCCAATCATATTATTTGTATTCCTGCATTTATCCATTCTATGTGTTCTTGGGATGATATTCAAGCATGATTAGGCTGTTAGCATGTTATTCGGTTAATAGGTTCATGAGATAGTACTCAAGCATGATTAGGTCATTAGTATGTTACTTGGTTCTTAGGCATGATTTAGCCTATTTGGTTGTTTATTTTCAAGCATGATTAATCATTTTGTTTTGCGTTTGGAATTTGCATTATGTTTAGGTTGTTCTTTGTTTTCCGTATTATATGATCGAAGCATGTTCATGAGATTGCCGTGTGCTATTGCATGTTTTCCGTTATGATGATTACTTTCACGCATGTGAACATAGAAGCCTAATTGTCCTTGGAAATAAACGTTGCTTAGGTCTGATTAAATTATTACACAAATTCTTTCATTACAAGTGACATAAGTAAGGGACCATTATGAACCCAACTGTTTGAGGTCTTCCCTTGCGAGGGGTGAGTGCGGCCTTAAATCTCATTTTCCCGGTTCACACCGGGTGGCGACTCCATTTATTCTCGGTTTAGTCCCCCGTGGCTACTCCGTACTCCCGACCGGGCCGCTAGCCCGGGACAGCATGCGTCGCCCCAGATTCCTGTGTTCCCACAACAATATAAAAATATCACAACAGCTATATCCATATGTAATGACTATATCAATGGACACCGATGTTGTTCAGATTATTTTATCCTTCTACGATAACAGAAGTTCAACTTTGAGTTTATAGTGGAATAACGTGGAGTTAATAATTCGTAATATTTGATTAAAGAGTTTAATTAATATTTCAGAATTATTGGAGCTCGGAACCGTAAGTCCATTTGGTCCCCTTGCTAGCTCGATTAATTTTAGCAAATCTAATATAATTAGATTGTCTAATAATATGCTCACATTATACTTATATATTATTAATGAGATTAATAATATTTAATGTCACAAATGAAGATTACGTTAAATTAGTTTAACTTAATATTTTCTAGAATTCTTTGATTATGAGATAATCAAATCTTGATTATGAGATAATCAAATTAGTAATAATTATGAGATAATTACTATAACATAATTGAAGGTAATTTAATCATTATTAAAATAGTGATTTTTATTTACCTTAGAGACAAAGTCATATGGCTTGCCATGTTCTCCAACTTATTATGTCTATTAGGTGGTATGGCCTCCACATTTAAATGTTTTCCATTGAAAGAAAGTATTAGATGTTAATGACAAAGTCTTTGTCTTTAGCTTATCATTTCTTATGCTTTGGTATGTCATTCACATTTTTGTGTTGGCCATGGCAGAAAATCATTAAATGCTTAATGACAATGTTAGTTGGCCTGTGTAAGAGAATATAATCTCTACCATTTCTCTCACTTCTAGAGGTTAACATTTTTGCATTCATTCAAAACAAATGCAAAAGAGAGAATAGAGAGAAGAAGTTCATACATTCATAAGTGTTGTGAGAGTGTTTGAAATTCCAAAAGTCAAGCACCATTGTGACATCTTAATTCTCTAAATTGTTTAGAGTTTAATCTTTGTGAGTGAAGCCCACACTTCGGTTTGTTGGTTTCGAGTCATAATTCGGAAGATCGAGTGGTTGATCCAAGCATTAGACATCAAAGGATTGATTTCGGCTACTACAACAAAGAGAGAAGGCAAATAAAATTTTAAAGATCCATACCGGAGCCGGTGCCCACACAAGCAACTTCCGCAACGCTAAGGAAAGTCGTTTCCTACAGTTATCCCCTATATATTTATCATGTCATTCAATCCTTATTCAGTTGCGTTGTTTATAAGTCAAGAATCCTAAAGTATTCCACTCCCTCTCCCGAGCAATAGTGAAATGATTATTAAGTACCGACTTCGATATGCCTATAAAAATCTAGTAATCAATAAATCATTACGCTTTGTGATTCTTTGTTACCGACTTCAACGAAACTATAGATTCTCCTAAACTCTATAAAACTCCTAGGTTATATTCTCTAGATCCTATTCAAAATCCCTATCTCCCGGGCGACAAAATTCTAAACATGTATCATCTCAATTTGTGGCCAACAAACAAGAAACATTAAACACAAAAGAATATAAATAAATTGATTCAAAACTTCATAATAATCAAATTGGCGCTCAATACATAAGTTCAAGCATTGGCTACATCATCATTTAGAATTATGAAGTTAGTTCATGACTAAAGATAAAAACAATAAGAACATGGTCATAAATCTAATAGAAATCTGAAAAGGGCGTCGCGAAGCCTATACGGGCCAAATTTGGGCCCAATGGTAGAATCGACATTTCATCTCTAGGCCAACCACAAAACCAAAAACCCGAAACTCGCTAATAAGTCCAGCTTGAGAATCGATATTGGACCAAGAGACCTCATAAGCCGAAGCTCATTTTCAATGAGAGACCATATTAAGATGGCCTACAGACTTTTCAGTTACCAAATTAGAAAACGACCAAGCTCATAACTCCTCTATTAAATTGACTGTTACAGAGGGTCCAACGGGAAAAAGAAATGAAAAGGCTTACTTCGAAGAACTTATAAAAGGAAAAAGTTATCGATTCATTAGGGGGACTTCAGAGCTTTCTTAGCATTTCACCCTCAAAACACCAACACACCGCCCTTAAGGCAAACAGACAGAGATTGAGGTAACATCAAACCTTGTTCTCCCTACTTTCTTCTCTTCCACCTTACTGACTTGGGCGTCGGAGAGCCTACGGCTTCCACCATATCGGTGGGTAGTACTCCCCGCTCATTCTACATTCGTTTTACAGGTTCGCTAGTGCCCCAAAATTCAGATTCTCAATTGTGGACTTTAGGCGAAAACCAGCATCCACAATGCCAAAAACTTATTGCGATATTTTCTATCGTACCGCAAATATACTATCAAGTTTTAGTAAAGATGAGTGGAGAGTTTCGAACCCACATAGATTGTATTCAACTCACACTAAGTACTATAATTAGTAAACCTAACTTTATTTAGAAAATAACTAATTAAGATTAAACTAATATTAAAACTAAATAAATAAGTTATGAAAATGTTTGATAAAGATAGACAGGATATGAGAGATTCTAGAGTCTAATTTCATCTAGCTATCCCCTATGTATTTGTTATGCCAATCAATCATTACTCAATTGTATTGTTGTAACGACCCGTAGTCCTATTACTATTACGTTGTGAAACCGTGGTATTACGAGACGAAGATAATATAATATAAATTATGTACGGGCACAAATACACTCATGAAATGACTTTGGGGATGTTCAGTTAATTTTCTGAAATTTCGATACGAGACTATGTAACCTATAACTCCAGAAAACTCATATTATTTGGGACGAGTTCGTATCCTATGACAATTGGGCCAAAAGCTTCTGAAATATCGATGGGCCGCTCTGTAGAAATTATTGCTTTATGCTTGATTTATCTCTTTATGCTTGTATTTGGGGACCATCCTCATTTGGATGCAGTTGGACTTCTTGTCAGAAATGCGAACTTGTTGGGCCATTTAAACTATGACGAGTTCGTATCCTATGACAATTGGGCCAAAAGTTTCTAAAATGTCGATGGGCCATCCTGTGTTTGGGCCATTATCATTTGAAGTTGTTTAACCATGTTGTCGCAATGGTGTAAACTTGTTGGGCCTTTTTCAACTGGGACAAGTTTGCACCTTGCAATAATATGATTGAAGCTTTAAAATGACAATGGGCCGAATTATATATTCCACACATCGCACGTATCTCATGCATCTCATGTATACACACATCATGTTAACTCTCTTGTGTCTTAAGAGCCATCATAGATATTCGTTGGGTTAGGGAAAATGGAAGACTTGTTAAAATGCCGATATCAAACATGAGTGAATCAGAGAATGAAACATCCCGTATGGATCAGTTGGAAACCAATCTCACCAAGGTTAATGAACAGTTGCAAGCCTTGACTGCTACTATGGCCAATATGGATGTGCCCCGTGCTAGGGGAAACTCTGAGAATGAGAGGTGTGAAGACCCTCCGACTAGATTGAATGATGATATTCCGGGTTTTGATGATGATATGGTTGAATATGCTGCGGGGAAAATGGCAGGGTCTCAAGATGAACTACAGAAATTCCGAGATCAGGTAGAGTCGGTTACCTGTAAGATGAGGGGCAAACTTGAAGACCTGCTAGATTATGAGGCAATGACCTTTGAAGAACAGTTGCCAGCTCAAATCAAGATGCCAGATATGGCCAGGTTCAACGGGAATAGGGATCCGAGGGTCCATCTCCGTCAGTATGTTTCAGTTTTGAGTTCGGTGGGTTTATCCAAGCGTCAGGTTCAGAAAATGTTTGGGATGTCACTCGAGGGGGCACCCGTGGTATGGTATCGCAACCTGGAGATGAAGATCAATGAGGATTGGAGGGAATTGGCATATGCCTTTTTGAAACAGTATGTTACAGATCTGGAGATCGACTTGTCACTCCGGGACTTAGAAAACACCAAACAGAAGCCAGAAGAAAGCTTCAAGGAATATGTAGACCGTTGGAGGAGCCAGCATTTGAAAATGCAGACTCGGCCCTCAGGGAATGACCAGATAAAAATGATTATCAAGGGTACTAAGCCCTCAATCTATGGCAAGTTGAAGAGGATAACCTCCATGATTACTGATTTTCGACAGTTGAGGGAGACTGTCATGGATATTGAAGAAGAAGAAGTTGAGAACAGAAAGTTCTATAGCCTGAACATAAGGCCCATTGGAGGAACATCAGGTGCCAAACCTGTTTCTGCTGAGATTGCTGCTATCCAAAACCGACGTTTCTCCGACCTGGGTAGACCCTTGTCTAAGGTATTGGAGAAATTAAAGAGACAGAGACTTCTAAAACCCTTAGAAACCAAACCACTTCCACACCCTCCACCACCACATCTCAACCTGAACCACTATTGTCATTTCCATCAACAGAAGGGCCATGACACTGACAATTGTGCCCGTCTTCACCATGAAATCCAGGACCTTATAGACTCCAAAAATATACCTGACCCAGAAATAGAACAGCCTAACACCCACAAAAACCCCCTTCCGAATTACCACTCTGTCCCACCACCAACCTATATGATAAACTATGGCCTACCTGAAAGCCTTGTCCTCAAATCCTTTGACCACCAAGCCTTCTGCCTGGGAATTTGGGATAGCAGCAACGAGGATGAAACAGAACATGGGAAGAATTTCTGGGAAGATTTCTCTAGTAGTGATGAAAATGTGGTAAGAGGAATGACACGCAGCGGGCGTTTCTACAGTGATATGGCTGAGAAGGATAAGGAAGTATTAACGGAAGGCAGAGAAGTGTCTGAAAATATGGAGAATACTGATGGGGATGCAGTGCTACGTCAGTTGAGGAAGACACGGGCATATGTTAGCATCTGGGAATTGTTGTGTTCGTCTCAGGAGCACATGCGGCTATGGTTGAGGCCTTGAGCAGGATAGTGGTAACGAAGGATGCCAACCCCGCGATGTTTGTCGGATCAGTGCAAATGAAGCTTTACAGATAATAACCTTTTCTGAGGAGGAACTCCCGACCGAGGGAAGAAATCACAACTAACATTTATTCATCAGAGCTGAAGTGACCTTAATAAATAGGGGGCACAGAAGGCAATGATTTCACTCCGGAAGACCTCGAGTCACTTGATGCCTTAAAGCAGACTAAGAATCAGGTACTCAAGCTGCTGATTGAGATCATCCACCAAACGTTGGACGAAAGCCCAATCAGTGGAGCAAGAGCAGGACTTGAACCTGCGACCATTAGGTTAAAAGCCCAAACCATTTGTTGTTGTTTAGAAAGAAAAGAGGGGCAAGAAGACATCTTGTGTGATGGTAGATGATGGCTCATCCATCAATGTGTGTCCATTGAAGATTTTGGCAAAGCTGGGTATGAAGGCAACGGATCTGGATCCCTCCAATATGACCATCAAAGTTTATGATGATAGCAAGCGATGAGTTGATGGTACCTTTACCGCAGTAGTCAAGGTTGGCCCGATTGAGGATGAGGTTGAGTTCACAGTACTAGATATCCCGGCTACTTTTGCTTTGTTATTGGGAAGGCCGTGGTTCCAAAAGCTTGGGGGCGTGCCCTCCACTCTACATCAGGTTATTAAGTTTCCCTACGGGGGAGAGATTGTCACCATCCGAGCTGAAGTGGATAATGATGTGGCTGCTTTAGAGATACAGCCTTTCGCGAGGTTCTAGGTATCGGCAAATTTTGAGGAGTGGGTGGATCCTAAGGTGGCTAGGATCATGGAGAAGATGAAGTTCGAGCCGGGTAAAGGTTAGACATTGCCAAACTTTAAGGGGCAGACTACTCGGAGAGGGTTGGGATACATGTCTGATGAAGATAAGCCGAAAGACAAGAAGAAATGGTTGAAGCTGATGGAATGCTTTGTAAAGGCAACATGATATCAGGGAGAACCTGAACCGATAGAAGTCAATGGGATTGTGGTACCCGGGTTTGAGATCTTTCAGGAGGTGATAAGTGAGAAGTCACTGGCATCAGAAATTTTGAAGAATGAAGAGGAGAAATGGGAAGAGGAGCTGATGAAGTTGGAGGGCCTGACCCTCGAGGAAAAGGAGGAAGAACCAGCTGTGGGAGATGAAGCATCTGTGGAGGATGAAGATGTTTATCTCTCTGATTTATTTGAATGTATTCCTGCATCTGCTAGCAATAAAGACAATCATTTTGCTTACTCGTCTAAGTCTTTCCCTTTCAATTTGCATGACTTGAATATATTTGATATCAGTTCCACCAGAACAAATGCATTCAACCTTGGTACGCCAGAGAGCCCCAAGGAAATTCTAATTGCAAGTGAGGTTACCTCTGAGGAGCGGGAGAAATTAGAAGGAATATTGGCCAAATATGCCAAGGTGTTTGCTTGGTCCTATGAGGACATGCCGGGAGTAGACAGAAGCATCGCCCAGCATACAATTCCAACTTATCCAAATATGAAGCCGATGAAACAGAAACTTCGACGGATGAGACCTGAGTGGGCCGAGAAAGTCAGATAAGAAGTCAAGAAACAGATAGATGTGGGATTCCTGGAAGTGGTAAAGTATCCTGAGTGGTTGGAAAATATTGTGCCGGTGCCAAAGAAAGATGAGAAGGTCAGAATGTGTGTGGATTACAGAGATCTTAACAAGGCTTGCCCGAAAGATGATTTTCCTCTACCTCATATAGATGTGCTAGTTGACAGTGCGACCTTATCTGCCATGTATTCATTTACAGATGGGTTTTTAGGATACAATCAGGATCTCATGGCTGAAGAAGACAAGCACAAGACTGTCTTTGTCACCGAGTGGGGCATATATTGTTACAAGGTAATGCCATTTGGGTTCAAGAATGCATGAGCTACTTATCAGCGGATGGCCACTACGCTATTCCACGATTTGATGCACAAAGAGATTGAAATGTATGTGGATGATATGATGGTAAAATCAGAGTCAAGAATTGGGCATATAGAAATGTGTGTTTGAGGTAACATCAGGAAAATTACTGGGACATACAGTTGGAATGGGAGGAATAGAGGTAGACTTTGAGAAGATCAAATCAATTACTGAGATGCCAGCACTGAAGACAGAGAAGGAAGTCAGAGCATTCCTCGGGAAAATTCAGTATATTAGTCGGTTTCATCGCCAAGTTGACATCAGTATGTGAGCCTAGCTTTAAACTGCTGAAAAAAGACCAGCCAGTGAAATAGAATGAGCAATGTCAAGCAGCCTTCGACAAGATCAGAGAATACTTGGTAAAACCTCATGTATTGAAACCTCCGAGACCGGACAGACCATTGATATTGTATTTGGCCATAGAATCGGAAGCACTGGAGCAATGATGGTACAAGCAGATGAGATAGAGGTAGAGCATGCAGTCTACTATCTCAGTAAGAAGATGATCCCGTTGAAGCCCGCTATCAAGAAGTAGAGAAGATCTGTTTGGCAGTGGTATGAGCGTCTAGAAAACTGCGGCATTACTTCCAGTCTTACAAGATCCAGGTGGTAGCCAAAGAAAATCCCTTGAAGTATCTACATTCAGTGCCTTCGCTAGTGGGGAAGTTGGGCAGATGGTTAGTGTTGCTGACAGAGTTTGACATTGAGTATCTCACCTCCAAAGTAATCAAGGGGTGAGCCGTACCAGAGTTCCTGGCATTGCAACCTATTGAAGGGGATCAGTACAAGTTTGAATTCCCAGATAAAGAGATCCAAGCAATAACAGTTCAAGGATGGAAAATGTATTTCGACGGAGCGGTGAATTACAAATGAGCCGAAATTGGGATTGTGATAGTGACCCTCGAGGGAAAAACCGGGCCTATGGCCAAGAGGTTGACGTTCAGAGTAACTAACAACATGGCCGAGTATGAAGCATGTGCTTTTGGATTGACTGCATTGATAGCCTTAAAGGCTGAGAACGTGGAGGTCTACGGAGATTCGATGTTGGTAGTCCGACAGATGCAGAGAGAATGGGAATTGAAGGAAGAACAGTTGAAACCTTACATTTTTCACCTCAGAAAGTTGGCACAGGCTATCATCGATTGTAAGTTTCAGTACTTACCACGAGAAGAGAATCAGATGGCAGACGCATTAGCTACACTTGCAGCGACTTGGGAAAATCCAGAGAAGTTAGTGATGAGACCATTGGTACTGACAACAGAAAACAGACCCGTTTATGAGATAGAAAGAGTTCTGGAAATGGATATCGACGATGGTAAACCTTGGTATCATGACATTCAGAGGTATCTGGAACACAGAGAACTCCCAGAAGGAGCAAGCAGAAAAGAAATGATAGCTATTCAAAAGTTGGCTTCTCAGTATGTGGTTTTGAAAGGAGAATTGTACAATAGACATGTAAATGGCGTTCAGTTGAAGTGTTTGAGAAAAGAATAGGCTCAGAAGGCAATGGAAGAAATACATGTCGGGGTATGTGGACCGCATATGAATGGGTTGAATTTGTCTCGCAAGATTGTAAGACAGGGTTTCTACTGGTTGACCATGGAGACAGACTGTGAAAAGCTGGTAAAACATTGTCATGATTGTCAAGCACACGGTAATTTGAATCATCTGCCGCACACAGAGTTGCATGGGCTATCAGAGCCATGTTCTTTCTCCGCATGGGGAATTGATATGATCGGGGAGATTCGACCAAGTGCATCGAATGTACATCGTTTCATAGTAGTGGCAGTGGACTACTTCTCAAAATGGGTGGAAGCCGAGTCATTTCAAAACGTCACAGCAAAGCAGATGGAGAAATTCATAGCTCGGAACACCATATGTCGATATGGGATGCTGCATCATGTAGTGACAGATAACGGAGTTCAGTTCTAAGGGGAAACGAAGGCAATGCTACAGAGATATGAGATAAGACATCACAAGTCGTCACCTTACCAACTGCGGGTAAATGGGGCAGTTGAGGCAGCCAATAAGACAGTAAAGAAGATATTAGCCAAGATGACAGAGAACTGCAAAGATTGGGCTAACAAGCTACCGTATGCCCTGTGGGGGTACAAAACATCAGTAAGAACAGCAACAGGAGCCACACTTTACTCTTTGGTCTATGGAATGGAAGCAGTACTGCCAGTGGAAGTTGAGATACAATCCTTGAGGGTATTAGCAGAAACAGAGTTACCTAAAAAAGAATGGGTCGCACAGAGATTTGAACATTTAGCACTACTGGATGAAAAGAGGCTGAAGTCCTTGCATCATATGCAGATATATCAGAAGAGACTAGCTCGAGCATTCAACAAGAAGGTACGTCCTACTAAGATCAGAAATGGTGATTTGGTACTTAAGCAGTCGAGGCCGTCGACGACAGACCCAAGAGGAAAGTTCAGACCTAACTGGGAAGGACCCTACGTAGTGCAGAAAGTAATGGGAAATGAGACAGTGAGACTGTCAGATTTGGAAGGGAACGATTTCACCGAGCCGATCAACGTGGATAGATTGAAGCAGTATTTTGCCTGAGGGAAAGAAGACCGAGCAGACACCAAGGGAATTGACAAAAGACCTAACCTAACGAGATAGGAAACTCATTCATGCATGCATGCATACACGTAACATATTTTCATTCTTTTTGTGTTTGTTCTGTTTTGTAATAACAGGTTTCAAAGAAGAAAAAAAGAAAGCGGCAAAAGCAAGCCAACCAGAAGCAGCAACATGACAGTGTCATCAATTTCAGGGTCGAGGCCCACATCCACATCAGTTTGGGGGCGAGGCCCACATCAACATCAGTTTGGGGGCGAGGCCCACATCAACATCAGTTTGGGGGCGAAGCACATGTCATCATCAGTTGAGGGATGAGTCACAGGGTCGAGACCCACATCCGCATCAGTTTGGGGATGAGTCCCAGGGTCGAGGCCCACATCCGCATCAGTTTGGGGGCGAGGCCTACATCAACATCAGTTTGGGGGTGAGGCCCATGTCAGCATCAGTTGAGGGATGAGTCCCAAAGGGCGAGGCCCATATCTACATCAGTTTGAGGGGAGGCACATGTCAACATCAGTTGTGGGATGAGTCACAGGGTCGAGGCCCACATCTGCATCAGTTTGGGGGCGAGGCCCATGTCAGCATCATTTGGGGGATGATCCTAGGGTCGAGGCCCACATCTGCATCAGCTTGGGGCGAGGCCCACATCAACATCAATTTTAGGGATGAGTCTCAGGTCGTGACCCACATCATCAGCATCAGTTTTTGGGTGAGTCCCAGAGTCGTAACCCACATCATCATCAGCAGTTTTGGGGCTGAGTCTCAGGGTCGTGACCCACATCATCAGCAATTTTGGGGATACGTCTCAGGGTCGTGACACACATTGTCAGTGGTATTGGATGCGTCCCAGGGTCGAGGCCCCTGTTGTTAAGGATGGCAACGGGCCGGGCTCGGGCCGGGCTTATCAAAGCCCGGCCCGGGCCCGTACTGTCATCGGGCCGGGCCGGGCAGGCCCGGTCGGGCTCGGGCCGGGCTTGGGCCGGGCTCGGGCCTGATTTTTTAATTATAAATAATATTATTTTAAGTCCGGATCCGATTTTTTATATAAAAAAATTATAAATATAACAAATTTATTATAAAAATATATATTTTTTATGAATTAAATATTTATTTATTTATTTAAGCCTGGATCCGATTTTTTTATTATAAAAAATTATAAATATAAAAAATTTATTATAAAAATTTATATATTTTATAAATTAAAATATTTATTTATTTATTTTAAGACGGGCCGGGCCGGGCTCGGGCTTTTGGGGTGAAGCCCGGCCCGGGCCCGTGTTACCTCGGGCCGGGCCGGGCTTACCGGGCCGGGCCGGGCTTCGGGCTTTTCTGCACCCCTACCTGTTGTCGGTTGCAGTTATTGGGATGCGTTGTTGGGTTTCTAGATTAGTCCCAAGATCAATTCAAGCAAGAAATAATGTGCAAATACACAAAGAAGCATGGCGGAATCATACTTATATTGATCGGTTATGCGATACGACGAACACAAAATCCTTTTGCTCCTCCTAGAAGCTATCGGTAGTGGGCTGTTTTTGTGCTCCTTGAGAATTCGGTCACCACCTCCATGGAAGCTCCAAGCTCCAAACTTTGTGTTGTGATTCCATGCTCATGAATAGGTTTCCCTATCACCTTAGGATGACTCTTCATGTGCTAACATAAGGGAAATTTACCATAAATTTTCCTTGTTCTTCTTCTATGTCTCGGCCTTGCCAAGAAATGGAGAAAAAATTGGCTTCAAAGTCAAGAGAGGGAGGAGGGAAAAAATTGGTTTCAAACCGTGTAAGGGAGAGAGAGAAGGAAAAAGAAAAATGTGTTATATGTTGGTTTATTTGATTTCCAAAAACAAATACCAAAACCATTACCATTTTTCCAAAATTCAAAATTTTGGTACAAGACATTAAAGTCTTCAACCACCTCCATCAATCACTCAAAAGTGACTAGTTGTCACATCACTCGAAGTGACTAGACATCACATCAATCAAAGTGACTAATGATTTGAAGCTTGATGTGACTTGTGGGCCGCACTTGAATTTGAAATACGAGTGGGCCCGCAAACACTCCCGAGCTCGGGTTCGCTAATTCTGAATTAACGAATTTTCCGTTGCGACGTAATTAAATCAAATTTAATTAAATAATTATGCCTAGCAAAATTATTATTCACGTCGCTAACGAATTAATTCTAAATTAACTCGTTTGCCCGAATTAAAATCCAATTTTAATTCCGCGTCGAAATCCAATTTCATATAATATATCGAATATATTATTTTATCGATTAATTCCAAATTAATCGTTCTCTCTCTCTTTAAATGATATTTTATCCCAGATAAAATATTTCAGTAATTAATCCCAGATTAATTTTCTCTCTCATCTAATTAATCATAGATTAATAAAGTGTGAGTCATACGTCATCGGTGAATCTTCGGGAAGTGACCCATGAGATCCTCGGATATGTTGGCAGTAAATCCGATCGTCGGACTATCCGAACACGTACGTACCTAGTACTACGCTTTTACCGATTTACAAGACATGGTTGGCTTATAGCAAAACACCGTGCCTACCCAATTCTCCAGAAATATTCTTATAGGAATATGGGATCTATATCAGGCGTAATATACGTAGTATTGCGTATTGCGATCCAGCATCGGATGTCACGTGCAAGGCTTGGGGCTGGAATTGTGTCTGCTCCGTACGAAGCACATATCGGATCTCTGGTAACTAGTCTCTATAATCGGATAAACATGACCTAGTCATAATATCCCGATAGCTGCAGCATAAAAGAGCACCAGTTTCGTATCCTACGTGATCATCATCTCCACTATAACTGGAGTTATACTTCTATCTTGACATCACACCCAATACACTACGATTCTCAATATACCCAGAAGAGGCGTACACAGAACCTGTTAAAGCCCTGGACGACCAAAACCAAAGTATATTGATTGTCGCAAGTATTAGCGGTGCAAGTCTCAGGTTAAGACCAAATACACCTACCCTGATTCAGACTTCCATAGACACATAGTCATACTACCAATGGAATTTTGAGGGGTCTATCCAGAGCGAAGCTGTTTCCGTATCATCGGTAAACACAACTTCCTATTACACTTGCTTGAGTATCCTATACCCAAATATATGAGAACTATGTCGTTATGCTCCCACAACGCGCACAAGTGTAATACTAGTCTATTACGCATTATCGATGTCCAATCTCGATAATACTCCGACTAGGGATATTTATGATTAAACCTTCGTGGATTGATATTGTCTCATATCATCTCAATCCGGAACTAATCATATGGACCTTCTATCATTTATACATCTTGGTAATCTAATTACAAATGATAAAAGGGCAATTTCCTTTGTCACATAGTTAATTTGTACAACAACACCATGATCTGTACAAATAGTGATGCTATGGGTCATAATTGTCCAACATGCGTCCCCCTTGTGTAGGAAGAGACACCGGACAAGTATACATTAGAGTTCTAGGCGAAAAGTATGTGTCACCGAATTACTGTAACACAATAGCCTCAAGATAAGTTCTCACCCTCCCAACCCTCGATAAATTACGGTAGCAATGAGAAACTTCAATGTTGTCTCAAAATATTTCTAGAAACAAGAGAATATATGGTGGAAGATATCGAATTAGAGAACCTTTAGATATATTACAAGAATAAAATAGAAGAATAAATAGTTCTAAGTGAGAGATTTAGAGGAGGAGTTATTTAGATGAAACAATAAATAGAGAAAGAACAGCGTTACAAATGACTAAAGATTTGTTAGAAATGACATCTTTCGGATAAGGAGTCGGAGATATAGATCGTAGAAGTATTAGTTACCGAACAAAGCAGGGAAGTAAATAAAAATTTCAGTAGGCACAAGGTTTGGAGGCAAAAATAGAAGAATGAAACAATAAGATTTCTTAGTATCAGTTTAGATCATGAATAGAGGGTTCTTTAATGGATTTGTGGCGTAGTACGGAATCGAGAAGGTAAATTACAACAATGTTGCAATTAGTATAGTAGTTGAATTGTCACAGTTCAGTAAAATGACACGTGTCTGAGTAACGATCGTTGGCGGCACTAGGATATGGAAAATAAGTAAGGGTGAAACACAATAATTAGATTCTTAGTAACAACAGAAGCAAAGTAAAGAAGAATATGAGTTTTAATCAGGATCAAGTTACCAGCGTCGATATTAATAACAAGGAATACGGTTTAAGTATCAAGATGCACGTCCTTAAGCTTGAAGCTTTAGCCAATTGAGGGGAGACCACTAGAAAATCACCAGAAGCAACAATTTTAGTACAAGCATCATTAGTAGACAATAATATTAAGCTAAGAAACCATAGACAATATTATAAGCAGATGAAGTTTGGTAAGGATAATATAGAGAACTAAGTACCTAGGTAATGAGAAAGAATATTAAAATCAAGATGGACAAGTGGAGCAAAAGGAATATCGAGTACAGTAAGGACACATAAGCATTTTAGTAAGAATCAAAGGTACCAGCTATTAAGAACCTAATTAAGTCAATTAAAGATCTAGAGAAAGAGATTTTCTGGAGATAAAAAATATTGAGCATAACTATAGGTCCAGAAATGAAGTAGATAAGAATACTCATTAAAGATCTTATCAAACAAGAATAAGGTAATACTTTTCAGTAAATACCCTAAGAAATATTCGTTGAAGCTACGAACTCTGAAGCAGCTTACCAAGTATTAAAAAAAGGTATAATACATATATTATATATTAAAATGATGGAGACTATCATAAACCTACCAGTTAAGTGATGAATGATAAACCGGGCAGAGGCCTTCGCTATTAAGTCATATAGAATCCTTGATGACACAATGTAGCTTGGTAAAATAAGCGTTCACACAGACAATGAGAGTACATCTCTAGTTACAACTTCCAAAATGTGATATTCTATATTTAGCATGATATTCTCATTGTTCGGTAGTGTAATGATAACATATGGAAAGTCGACTGAATGTAGTAGTATACAGTAGATAAGACAAAAGAGTTGCACATATCATCAGTTAGAGCTGGTGGTTTATTATAAACCCGTGAATTCTATGATCTATGATAAGATCTCAAGTTTAATGAGGATTCGAGGACGAATCATATTTAAGGGGGGAGAATTTGTAATGACCCGTAGTCATATTACTATTACATTATGGTACTGTGGTATTACGGGATGAAGATAATATAATATAAATTATGTAGGGCATAAACACACTCATGAAACGACTTTGGGGATGTTCGGTTAATTTTCTGAAATTTCGATACGATACTGTATAACGTATAACTCCAGACAGTCTATAGTATTTGGGTAATAACTTTATCATTCGAACTCTGAATTCTATGAATTTTATATCACCGAAAAGCTGAGATCGAGATATACAACTTTCACGTTGAATATTTTTCCAAATTCGAATCAGAAATAGGCTATAAATGCATATCAAAATTTTGGATGAATAGTAACCGATGGCATTCTAGTAAAATCCATAAACTTCTACACCATTCTATTTTTTTAAGGCCAACTATTAAAAGGGTGCATTATTCAGAAATTCACAAATTTGGAAACAAAAAGGAGAAGGGAAAACGTGAAGAAAAGAAGAGAAGAAGAAGAAAGAAGAGAAGAAGAAGAAGAAGAATGAGAGAAGAAGAGGGATAAAGAAGAAAGAAACAAAGAATGAAGGAGCTTGGCAACCATAGAGACTTGAGAGATATTGGAAATTAAGATGAAGGGGTAAGAAATCTATGACCCAAATTTTTTAAATTGATAAGATTGATGATTTGATGTTTGTGTTGTGTTGTGTTGTGTTGTGAGCATGGATATGATGATGATTGTGTGATTTTTATTTTGAGGCAATGGAAATATTGATAAACCCCAATTTGTTAAGTTTGGGTGTAAATTATTGAAGTGCATGAAATGGATTAAAAGTTGACTGTTGATGTATTGATAGATTAAGGTATGAGAAATGGAGTGACATATGGTGAATTGAACATTGGTTTTTAGTATGGAAATGTTGGTATGGGGTGTAAATTGATGTTTTATGCATTGAATGAACTTGGGAAAGAAAAATAGTATCCTATAAAACCAGGTCGCATTGCGACGCTGAAGAGCCTTGCGTTGCGACACGCAAGAAGAAAATATTGGCATACTTCTGGACGCCGCGCGTCGCGATGCACAAGGGTTTGGATCGTGACACGTGGCACAAAATTTCCCAGAATCAGTTTATAACCACCTCAGTTCCATCTTAGCTTGTTATAGATTACCTTTAAGGTCTCGTATCAGTTTATATGCACACGTTGCATCTTAGTATAAATACAAAATCACATACTTGAATTTAACAGTTTAGCCTAGTTTCAGAACTTATCTCGTAGTTTTTAGTCTAATCAAGTTATCACCTATAGACCATTACATGAATTGGAATCTCCTTCTACGAAGTGGTATAGCTCCAGTCAAATTCTGAACACAATGAGTGGACATTTTCTCTTTTTACTGGATTTTCATTTCATATTTTCTTATCAGACTTATTTTCACGCTTTTAGAGCATTAGAGGATTTTACTGCAGTTATTACATGACAGTTTATGCTTTAAGTTATGATTGAGACAAAATCACTTTCAAAGTATGATTTTATGTTTTTCGGGGCATGAGGGAAAAAACCCACCCAGTATGTAACTTGATGCAGCTTGGAATTGATGGACAGAGACATGTGCACATGTAGAGGACTGGGGGACGGCGATACGTAATGCCCCCAGATCCTAGTACATGGCTAGGGGGACGACGATATGTAATGCCCCTAGACCATAGTGTTAGAGCTTGGAGGGTAGCATAGATCTGCACCCCATGTTCTAGTTATGTGGCTTGGGGGACGGTGATACGTAATGCCCCAAGACCACCAGTTTCAGGGACAGTAGTGGCATGTTTTGGGGGACGACGATACATAACGCCCTAAAGTTATGGATTTGCACTGCTGGCTCCAGTTAGGCGTATGGGGGGACGACGATACGTAATGCCCTCATACGTCAAGTTTTCAGATATAGATCAGTACTCAGACATCATATTTTCAGCAAAGAGTTTTCAAATATCAGAGTTTCAGGAAATAGTTTTCAGAGACCATATTTTAGAAAGCATTTTTCAGAAAGATTGAGTTTTATAAAAGAGATTTCAAGTATAGTTTTCAGAAAGAGAGTTTTCATATAAGTCATTTCTTTGAAGTTTTGATTTTAGATTCGAATGATTTCATACCAGAATTTCAGTTTTTCGTCCACTCACTTAAATCGTACGACGATCTAACCTCTCCACTCCCAGTTTTCTTATCTTGCATGTCTCTCTGAGGACGAGCTCTGGAGGATGGATACTGTTGCAGTTATTAGGGTGTGGAATCCACCATTCCAAGTTAAAGAGTAAGAGTCCAGTTGGAGTCAGTCAGATTCGAATAAAAGCCATGTATTAATACTTGAGTTATGTGTAGTATTTGTATAAACATGTGTCTTTATGTATACAATTATGGGATTTGAGTTTGTATGTTAAGTTGTGAAGTTCGGGCCACGGTCTCATATATACGATATATATATATATATGTTAAAGAAAATAGTATTAGAAATTGAATAGTAGTTATCAGAGTCAGAGGCTTATGGGGTTAGGACGGTTTATCCTCTGCTGGTAACATCTCTTGGACTAGGGATGTTACAATTGTTTATAAGTCAAGAATCCTAAAGTATTCAACTCTCTCTTCTGAGCAATAGTGAAAAGATTATTAATTACAGACTTTGATATCCCTATAAAAATCTAGTAATCAACAATTCATTACATTATGTGAATCTGTGTTAACGACTTCAAATGAAATATAGATTCTCCCGAACTCGTTAAAACTCCTAGGTTATATTCTCTAGATCCTATTCAAAATCCCTCTATCCAGAGCGATAGATTCTAAACATCCATAATCTCAATTTGTGGCCAACAAACAAGAAGCATTAAACACAAGACTATATAAATAAACTGAATTATAACTTCATAAAAATCAAACTGGCAATCAATATATAGGTTCAAACATTGGCTACATCAGCCTATAGAATTATGGAGTTACTTCATGACTAAATATAAAAACAATAAGAAAACGGTCATGAATATAATAGAAATCATTAGAGTTAAAGAAAAAAACTAGATGAAAAACTCGAATTGAATCCCTAGACGTCACCGTCTTCGTCTCTTATTGTCGCTCTTCAATCTTCCTCATTGCATCTCTCTAAAATATATGTTTTTAGTCTTTGTGTTGTGTATTAGCCTACTCTCTAGGGTTTTGAATGAGCTTATATATTTATAGGGAAGTCCCGGAGTCCTTATACATGTAAAACACGACTGAATTAAGTTTATGGGCTCCTGTCGAGGACCAAAAAGTGGCGTTGCGGCTCCTAATTTGTGGGAAATTATTATGGCAAGATTTTGGCTGGGCGTTGCGACGCCAGAGTAATTTTCTAGTTTGCTATTTTCTGTGTTCCAGCCTTCTCGAGTGCTTCCGATGTGTCCGTAAGGTCTCAAAATAAGTAAAATTATCCCAAGATCCATGTTCTAATGCTTCCTACAAATAAAACATAAAATAAACTACAAAATACATTAAATGACACGGAATCTAATAAAATAGTGAGCTAATAATGCAGAAATAAGTGGGTATAAAGTCTGATTTCACCTAGATATCCCATATATATTTGTTATGTCAATCAATCCTTATTAAATTGCATTGTTACAAGTCAAGAATCCTAAATTATTACACTTCATCTCACGAGCAATAGTGAAAATATTATTAACTATAGACTTCGTATCCCTATAAAAATCTAGTAATTAATAATTTATTACGCTTTGTGATTCTGTGTTAACGACTTCGAAGGAACTATAGATTCTCCCGAACTCTATAAAATTCCAAAGTTATATTCTCTAGATCCTATTCAAAATCCATCTCTCCCGAGCGATAGATTCTAAACATGCATCATCTCAATTTGTGGCCAACAAACAAGAAGTATTAAACACAAGAGAATATAAATAAATTGAATCAAACTTTATAATAATCAACTTGGCAAATAATACATAGGTTCAAGCATTGGCTACATCATCCTCTAGAATTATAGAGTTAGTTCATGACTAAAGATAATAACAATGAAAGTAATGTCATAAACATATTAGAAATCATTAGAGTTTAAAGATAGAAACTAGAATATTGAACCCGAATCGAATCTCTTCGCCTTCGAACGTCACCGCTTTCGTCTTCTCTTGTCGCTCTTCAATCTTTCTCTTTGGATCTCTATAAAATATGGGTTTTTGAGTCTTAAGTTGTGTAATAGTCTCATCTCTGGGTTTTGGACGAGCTTATGTATTTATAGAAAAGTCTTGGAGTCATTGTGCATGTAAAACCCTAAAAATTGATATTTCTGGGAGTCTACGCAGCGCCGCAGCCCTGGAAAGTGGCGTCGCGGTGTCCAACACTCGGCCATTTACTATGTGTGCAGCTGAAGCGGTGTCGCGACGCCAGGAAATATTTTTGGCTGGTAATTTCTGCATTTTTCGCTCTTCCCTCGTGTTTCCGATGCGTTCGTAAGGTCTCAAAACACGTATAAATGCCCCAAGATCCATGTTCCAATGATTCCTACAAATAAAACATAAAAGAAACTACAAATACATTAAATGATATAGAATCTAAGAAAATGGTAAGCTAATAATGCATGAATAAGTGGGTATAAAATGCACTTATCAATCATCTTGCAATTCAGATCTAATTCTCTTAGATTTATCTGGTTCAACTATTGGTTGTCTTGTGATCCGCCTATCCTGTTAGATGCTCTCTTTTCTTGTGTAATTCCTTGTTAGTATCGAAGTTGGGGGGGTATCTATATACCTTCCATAAGGATCTGGGGATGCACATTGCTATTATTACCAAAGCTTGAATGATACTCTAGTTAATTGACTACACATTGGCTATAGTAAAGGCACTAGGAAAAAGATTTATCATTTACCCTGTTGGGGACTACATCAGCTTCCTCATTTTCCAATATTCCATAACTTTTATCAATTGTTCTGAGATCTCCATTAACTTTACTATCCTTGTGTTGTACGTTCTTCCTCATTATCTTCTGTATCCTTCACTATTATGTCCATATTATATCTTTTAGCTTCAACTGTGCTGCTATGATTAGTGATAATTCACTCTTATGGACTATTATATATATCTATATTCTCTTTTCCTACTATAGGTTACAATTATACCATTTAGTCTTTTTACTTGTAATGGTACTCAGGTTAACTCTTGAGTATCCCAAATCCCATGGATCTATTCTCCTAACTTTACGTGAATTCCTACTCGTATTGATCTAATTCATGACTTTTTTTCTGGTAATACACACTTGTACATGAAATCTTGTATCTAATTCCTTCATTTATTACTAATTTCAGAAACTTTTCTACATCTTTTCCGATTGGTTTATCATAGGGTATATCATCCTTAGGCTTCTTTACAATTATTTATAGTTATATATGTATATTGGGAAAGGCTGGAACAATCATCTTATATCCCAACAGGTATCGACATCCTTGTCCTAGTTCTGGTGTTCTACATCCTGGTAGCGTTTGTTGTTCGCATAAGACAGATGTGAAACGAACTCCGTCAAAATAGTTCCCTTAACTGGAATCATCGAGGGGTTTTATATCTAGATTACTTGGACCCAATCTAACTCAGATTTCTTAATAAAGATACTAATCAATTTTCCTTATGTCATTCATTTATGTGCTTTCGAGCCATATTGGAATGTTTAAAATCTCTATGTTCCCTTTATATCTCAAGTCCATTAGAACTCCTACAACTAATCTTGAATACTTACTTCTCGTTTCTTCTTACTGCTTCTCATTATTCTGAAAATTATTTTATAATTACGTGATGGCGAAAAGATAGTGGATCAGCTTGAAAGAATTTTCGATATGAAAAAAATTATTACTAGAAGAGAATAAATCTTAACTAGGCCTACTCGACATTTTACTCTTGCTCAAACTTGTTATATTCCTCTTTCTCTCACAAGTCCTGGTACTTTTATATTACCCCACTATGTATCTCTATTCCTTATTGTCTTCGATTGCTTTAAGTATCTACACATCATTCTTTACTTCTTTATAGATTTCTCGTCCCACTTTCTTGAGTGAACATTTCAAAAATTTATTATTTAGTCTCATAACTCGGCTATACTCATGGTAATAAGTTAGAATAACTACAGAAGAAGTCTCAACTTAAATATAGAGTATAGTTTCTTTCATACGGAAAAATATTCAAATAGCTTGGGAAAATTTACTAACTTGTATATAGAACTTAAGAACGTACTCGAGGATCGAATACTAGAGAGGTAGTGCCTCGTATACTAGTCCCTCAGGCATACTACGTATACAAGACCTCAACACTCTGCCCACTGCAGTCATTGACTCCCTAGACCACACTCTGATACCATCTTTGTAACATCCCCAATCCAGGAGATGTTACCGACAGGGAATAGGCTGTACTATCCCCCTGAGCCTCAAAGCATCTCACTGTGATCAACACTATCAAACTCATCACAAACATAAGATCATGCATATTAGGGGTGGCAATTTGGGTCAGGATTCGTTTATTTGTTCGATTCGATTCGCTTTAAAGCGAATACGGGATTGGAGAAATGGATTCTTTTAATAAATGGGTCAATTCGATTCGATTCGTTTATTAAACGAATCGAATCCGAATTTGAGGTCATCAATTTGTTTATTCGTTAAGGATTCGTTTATTAAATGAATCGAATCCGAATCGAATTCATTTAATACCCATTTAATATTATTACAAATTTACCCTTAAAATTTTCAAATATGTGTTTAATTGTACGAGGGATATTTTAGTAATTTACGTTTAACCTAAAATTTTTGCTTAATAACATTTCCCTTCCACTTCCAGCAGCCGCCTCTCTAAACCTAAAACTCTCTCAATCTAAAGTCTAAACCTAAAACTCTCTCAATCTCAATCGACAATCGCACGGCGCACGCTCTCTAGTTCTTCTCAGGCACGCTTCACGCTTATGTTCTTCTTCTTCTACAGCCTTCACGCTTTAGTTCTTCTTCTTCAGCCTTCCCGTAAGATTTTGTTTGTTAATTTTACATTTTTTTTGGGCCTGCTCCTCCTCCTCCTCTCTTACGGTGGTCAACTCAATATGTTTTGGCTTGGCTTCAACTCAATATGTTTCTTCACAATTTTGTTTAATGTTCAATTGATCTTGACTGGAGTGATTAGAATTAGATCATGTGCTTTGATTGCTTTGTGATGTTTTATTTCCCGTGTTTCTTTCTACTTGTTAATGAGAGCACCAATTAAAGAAGGTTGTTTTATAATCAACATCATTATTGAGAATGAGTGAAAATGATGGCAACGTTGAGCAGGCGCTGAAGGCAATCAATCATTTCAAAAGCCAATGTAGATTTCAAATTAGGTCTTTTTATCTCACAATCCTCTCTGCATCAGAATTTCACATATTTAAAGTCTAATTAGCAGTAAATTTCAGTAATACTTAAGAAACAATAAAGGACTAGCTATAGAGAATTTGGAAATTTTTCTTCTTATTTATGAAGTTGTAATATTTTGTATATATTTAGATTGTTAGATATCGTTATAACCAGACTTGAGTCTTATATTTCTCTAGATATACCTTATATTTGTATTCAATTCGTGATGACATTTGCTGTATTATCGAATTAATTTTTGTCTATTTCCAATTGTCTAACGACTGTTTTATGGGTTGTGTGTGACTTTGTAACTTATGGGGCTAGTTGTTTCTGTCTATTTCCGATTCTGTTATACTGCTGATCTATTGTTGCTGAGATGTTATTGTTTATTGATGTTTGGGTTTGTTGTTTCTGATTTTTAGTAGTGTGAATTTGGGTTGTTGTACTTACTATATATTTGATGATTTGAGATTTACGCTGCTGTATTTGCTGATCTACTACTGCATTTACTTCTTTTTATTTACAGGGAAATGGATACCAACGAAACTGATATGGTGTACATATTTGATGACTCTCCAAGCATTGATGATTTAGATAATTCAATTGAAATGGAAGAGAAGATGAAAAAAGTTTGCCAACAACAAATGAAACACAATCAATTTTGAAAGAAAAGGGAGCACGATCAAGTAAACTAACTTCAAAAGTTTGGTCTTTGTTTTATAAGTTGCCACGAGAGCATTTTCCAGACAAAAAACCGAGATCGAGATGTAGAAAGTGCGGTATTGAGTACATAACTGTAACTTCTTCTAGCACAGGTAATATGAAAAGACATTTACAAGTTTGTCCAAAATTGAAGATGCGTGATCCAAAACAGATGATGTTAGATCATGGTGATGGTAATATGTTAACTCGTGTTCCAAAGTTTGAAGCTTATATTTTCCGTGAGTTAGTATCTATTGCCATTATCATGCATGATTTTCCATTTCAGTTTGTTGAGTATGAGGGTATTAGGAAAATGATGAAGTATTTGTGTGATGAAGTGCCATTTATCTCTAGGAACACTGCAAAAGCTGATGTGCTAAAGATACACAATAGGGAAAAGTGAATAATAAAAGCATGTTAGAACAGACTCTTAGTAGAATATATCTAACTACTTATCTATGGACTTCTATTATTACATATGGTTATTTGTGTCTGACTGCACATTTCATAGATAAAGAATGGAATTTACATAAAATAGTGTTGAATTTCTGTGAAATGCCAACTCCACATACTGGGATAGCATTGGCTGAGAAATTATTGTCATTGTTATGTCATTGGGGTATTGAGAAAAAAATATTTTCATTGACAATAGATAATGCTTCCAGTAATGATGTTTGTTCTTATGTTGAAGAGTCAATTGAAATTAAGGAATGCTCTAATAGCTTATGGAGATTTTTTTTCATATTTGATGTTGTGCTCATATACTCAATTTGATTGTTCACGATGGGTTGAAAGAAATAGAAATAGAAATATAGAAAGCTCGTGATAGTGTGAAATATGTCAAAGGGTCTCAAACTAGGAAAAGAAAATTTTTGGAGTGCGTTAAGCAAGTATCTCTAGATGAAAATAAAAGGTTAAGACAAGATGTTCCTACAAGATGTAATTCCACTTTTCTTATGCTTGAGGGTGTAGTATATTATAAAAATGCTTTTTGTCATTTACAGTTGAATGATTCTAATTATAAGAGTTGTCCTTCTGAAGAAGAGTGGAGAAAAATTGAGAAAATTGGAAAATTCATGTCTATGTTTTATGAGATTACATGTATTTTCTCCGGGACAAAGTACCCCACTTCAAATTTGTACTTTCCTAAGGTGTTTGCAGTTACAGTAAATTTGGATCAATTAGTGGCAGATGAAGATGATTACATGAAAAGTATGGCCAAGAAGATGATCACAAAATTTCAGAAGTATTGGTTTGATTTTTACACCATTTTAGCAATAGCTTGCATATTAGATCATCTATATAAGATGTCATTCATTGAGTTTGCCTATAAAAAAGCTTATGGTGAAGATTCACATGAGTTAAAAAATGTTCAAAATAAATTATTTTCCTTATTTGATGAGTACCGATTGGCCGAACCATCCTCCTCTCTGTCCACTCTTACCCAAGAAAACCATGTTGGTACAAGTTCATGATGTAAGGAAAATACATTGAACCAAAGCTTGGATATATTTAAGGTAAATTTATTAGTTATACTTGTTTTGGCTTTATATTATTATTATTATTATTGAACCAAAGCTTGGATATCGTTTGATTATTCCTATTTGTACTTGTTTTATAGGAGTTCGATGACTTCCAAAGCTTGAATTTTGATTCATTTGTACGAAAATCTGAATTGGAACTTTATTTGGATGAACCACGAGTTGATAGAAGTATTGAATTAGACATTCTAAACTTTTGGAAAGGAAATGAATTTCGTTATCCTACTTTTGCTTCCATGGCTCGTGATATCTTGACCATTCCAATATCCACTGTTGCATCAGAATCAGCTTTTAGTATTGATGGTCAAATTCTCGATCAATTTCGAAGTTCACTAAAGCCAGATACAGTGGAAGCGATAATAACCACAAGAGATTGGATGTTCGGAGAGATTGGTAAGTGATCAATCTCTTATTTTATATGGATTATAGTGTATTTCACATTCTATATGTTAACTTTCACATTCACTTTTATATGGATTATAGGATATTGATCATTAGATGAAACTCTTGCATGAAATTAATCTTGTAGAATTTATGAATGCTGATATTTATATTTATTTGCATGTTTTATTAACTATATGGATTATTTATATTTATTTATAGAAAATTGTCCAGTCACCATGGACCAACTTACTGAAAATATTATGGAAATGAGCATTAACAATACTACTCCATCAACAGAGAGTGGCACTAGTCCTAGTGATTATGTGCAAGTTTGACGGTAAATTTTTTTCTCTTAACTCTTTTTCAAAAATATATTTTTTTAAAAACAGAACTCAATAATATAATTTTATTTTATTTGCAGGATTTTCATCCCGAATGATAATGATAAAGAATTTTGCCTTTACCGTCCCAATATGTATTGAGATTTTGATCAAAATGTGTTTTGAAGATTTTAATTGTTATTAATTATTATGCAATTGATTTGTAATTTGAATTTTGGAGCTTGTTTTATGGATTTTAAGACTATAACAATGAATATGGTATGAAATTGATGGTTAGATTTTGACATTTTGTATTTTATTTTGATTAAACGAATCAAATACAAAATTCGATACGTTTAATTGTGATATAAACGAATGGAATGGGAATAATAAACGAATCAGATGCGAATAGTAAATGAATTGAATGCGAATGGTAAATGAATAATAAATTCAATTCGATTCGTTTGATTTATGTAAACGAATAAATGAATCGAATACGAATATTCGTTTATTAAAAGAATCGAATTCAAATCCTAGTATCAGGATTCGTTTAATAAACGAATCGAATTCGAATTTAGTGCATTACAATTCGATTCGTTTAGAATTCGTCACGAATTCGATTCGTTGATTTGTTTTTCCACCCCTAATGCATATGGTCAATTGCCCAACTCAATGATCATGAAAATGCATCTCTAGTTTCCATACAATGTACTCAAAAATACATTACACTACAAATTTGATGTTTGACACATTCAAAGACTGATATTATGCAATGTATGTCATGCAACATTTACTTGACACTGACTATGCTATCTTCTAGACTAAACCTGGTGGACTCAACACCCAAGTGACTGCCAACAATATCTGTCCTCTCGAGCTTGTCCTCTGGGTGAACCTGCAAAATAAAAACACTGGGAGTTGGGGGGTTAGATCGTTTGAACGACCTAGTGAGTGAACAGTTTAAAACGAAACTTAAATACTATATAAAAATACATGGTTCTAAAACCAAAATCATCTCAAGAAATAGTCTCTTCTGCTCTAAAAATATTTTCTGGGATTTCTCTAAATCGTGAGTTCTCTTGAGAACTCCTTTATAAAACCATTCTCTTTAAATAATCATGTCTCAAAAGTTCGTTTCTGAATTCATAAGATACAAGTCAGAATTTTTCTTTTCAAAACCTTTGTGAAATTCATTCACAAAACCATATGTAAAATCATCTGTACAATCAACTGTCAATATTTACCATAATCACGTGGTCTTGGGGCGTTGCACTCACAGTCTCCCAAGCCACTAAACCGGTAAACAGTGGTGCTATCAGTGCCACCAATTTGCCTCTAAAATCCGGGTCTAGAGACGTTGTACTCACATTTCCCCTATCCCAATACACAGGATCTAGAGGCATTTGTCATCTCTAGTCTTGTATCTCGTGTGCACACGTCTATATCTGGATTGGTTATCGATATCCGTCAATTTCATATATGTCAATTCCATATCCTTCGATTTCATATCTGTATCAAGTTACATCTGAGGTGGTTTTTCCCTCATGCCTCCAAAATCATAAAATCATATCTTCGAAATCATTTTCATCGTCAAAGCATTAATCTGAAAACAAGTTCAAATCATAATTTCAACTCGCTTGAAATTAACAATTTCAAGTATAAATTAATCAAGTCAAGATCTGCAAAATTGTAATATGAAAACGTAATTAAAATTCTGAAATAAATACTCACAGATAAAATAAAAGTATCCACTCACGGTGCTACTGTAACTTGGGTACGGTATGCGGTGTAGGTAATCTCCAAGTGTCCGGCCAATGATTTAAGGCCAAATAAATCGTTAATTTTCCTTGCAATAAATAGAAAAGTTTATACAATCAATGGTTGATGTTCATGCTTGTGGTGTGACTTATCATGTGTCTACCCATCTATACAAAGCCCTTAGAGTTCCCCCAAACATCTTAGGATAAAACTGGAATGATTACAAATATATCCTGAAAAAGTGTCACGTGTCGTGACGCAGCCTTTGGACGTCGCGACGCGCATGCAAATGGTAAGGCAGTAACCATCCTCTGCGTCTCGCGTCGCGACGCAAGGGGTTGGGCGTTGCGACACGTCACGTCTAATGCAAACTTGTAGGTCTCATATACTTCACGCGTCACGACGCTACCCACCCGGCATCACGACGCTGTTGGAATTTTCTAAGCATCCCAAGATCATATCAAGCATAAAACATACATGCAAATACATCGAAGAAGTTGCGGAATACTTACATCGATTGGTTGAGCGATGCAGTGGACAACAAGAATCGATTTTCTGCTCCTCTAAGGCTCGGCAGTGGGCTGTATTTTGATGCTCCATTTTCGGCTTCAATCATCTTCCAAGCTCCAAGCTTTCTTGGTGTGATTCCAAGCTCGCGGGTGGGTTTCCCTATCACATTCGTATGGCTCCTAATGTGTGTGCTAGCACCTTGATTTTGCAATAAAATCACTATTTTCCCTTCTCCATGCTCACGGTTTTCTGGGCAGAAAACAGAAGAAGAAACAGCCACAAGGGCATAGAGGAAGAGAAATAGAGAAGATGAGAGAGAGAGAGAGATTTGTGTATTAGATTAATTGATTTCTAAAATCAATTTTACCATATACCAATTTTTTCTCTTTGAAAAGTCAAGCCATAAATGCTTGCCAACTACCAACATCAACTTCCATCAATCAATGAATAGTGACTAGTGTCAATCACTCAAAGTGAAAGACATCCATCACTTGATTGACGAATGATGTGACGCTAGATGCGACTAGAGATTTGACGTTTGATGTGACTTGCGTGCCGCACTCGAATTCGAAATGCGAATGCGCTCGCAAACACTTCCGGGCTCGGGTTCTCTAATTCCAAATTAACGAATTTTTCGTTGCGACGTAATTAAATGATTATGCCTAGCGAAATCACTATTCACGTCGCTAACGAATTAATTCTAAATTAACTCGTTCGCCCGAATTAAAATCTAATTTCAATGCCGCGTCGAAATCTAATTTCGTATAATATATCGAATATATTATTTTATCGATTAATTCCAAATTAATCTTTATCTCTCTTTAAATGATATTTTATCCCAGATAAAATATCTCCGCAATTAATCCCATATTAATTTTCTCTCTTATCATTAATTAATCCCAGATTAATAAAGTGCGAGTCATACGTCATCGGTGAATCTTCGGGAAGCGACCCATGAAATCCTCGGATATGTTGGCAGTAAATTCGGTCGTCGGACTATCCGAACACGTAAGTACCTAGTACTACGCTTTTACCGATTTATAAGACAATGTTGGCTTCTAGCAAAGTGCAATGCCTACCTAATTCTCCAGAAACATGCTTATAGGAATAAGCGATCTATATCAGGCGTAGTATACGTAGTATTGCGTATTTCGATCCAGTATCGGATGTCACGTGCTAGGCCTGGGGCTGGAATTGTGTATGCCCCGTACGAAGCACATGTCGGATGTCTGGTAACTAGTCTCTATATCGGATAAACATGACCTTGTCATTTTATCTCGATGACTGCAGTACATAAGAGTACTAGTACCATATCCTACGTGACATCATCTCCATTATGACCGAAGTGATACTTCCGTCTTGACATCACACCCAACACACTACGATTCTCAATATACCTAGCAGAGGCGTACACAGAACCTGTTAAAGCCCTGGATGACCAAAACCAAAGTATATTGATTGTCGCAAGTATTAGCGGTGCAAGTCTCAGGTTAAGAACAAATACACCTACCCTGATTTCGGACTTCCATTGACACATAGTCATACTACCAATGGAATTCCGAGGGGGTCTTTCCAGAGCGAAGCTGTTTCCCGTACCATCGGTAAAACACAACCTCCTATTACACTTGCATGATTATCCTATATCCAAATATATGAGAACTATGTCGTTATGCCCTCACAACGCGCACAAGTGTAATACTAGTCTTTTACGCATTATCGATGTCCAATCTCGATAATACTCTGACTATGGATATTTAATGATTTATCCTTCGTGGACTGATACTGTCTCATATCATTCTCAATCCAGGAACAAATCATAAGGACCTCATATCATTTATACATCTTGGTGATCTAATCACAAATGATAAGAGAGCAATCTCATTTGTCACATAGTTAATTTGTACAACAATACCATGATATTACAAATAGTGACGCTATGGGTCATAATTGTCCAACAGACGCTCCCAGTCCAGCACAAATCCAAATATTTCCAGCACGTGTTGCGACGCCAGAGAGTTTGTGTAGCGACGCTAGGCTATTTTCCAGGACTTAAATTTGCAATTTCACTTCAGACACCATTTCCTCAACATCACACAAGCTATAAATATAACAAATATATTACATATCATCAATTCCACTCTTTAACACTATCTCAAAACTAATTATAACCCACATCATGGCTTCATACTTAGTGATTTCAAAAATATTATGGAACCACACAAAACATCACTCTTTTAACTCAACAATCACCAATACATCATCAAATTCAAGCCATCAACGTGTTTTAATAATCAAACCTTCAAAACTCAGTAAATTAGTATTTGGGTCAACCCTTACTCACCTTGATTTTTACTTATTTCTTCACTAGCAAGACCTTCTAAGCTTCCTCTTCCCTTTTCCAAGCTTGCATATGATGATTGAAGCTTGAATCATATAGTCTTGGTTACTGTAATGTAGAGGATTAAGGTCTCCATCTCTCACATTTCTCCTCTAAAAAATATGAAGGACGAAATAATATTGTCCCCTTTATATATTAGGGGCAGATGGTAAAAAGAGTAAATGAAGAAAATGCTAAAAACTTTGAGAATTCCCCAAATTAGTCTTTAGGCATAGTTCATCCGAATTTGAGTTGCATATTCAGTTTGTTTCTAGTTCGAATTTGAATCAATATACAACATAAAAGTTATAGATCTCGGTATTATCTTTCTGACGATATAAAATTCATAGAAATCAGATCTCGTATGAGAAAGTTACAGTCCGAACACTAAAGTCTGTCTGCATTGAACCTTGGAATGAATTCTGTATCGGTACTACAAGGAATTTGTCGAATGTACCTAAAGTAATTTCATGAGCCCAATACACATTTTCATATGATCATATAACAAGTATTATACCATTCCTAGCTTAGTAGTCATCGGGTTACCGGGGTGTTATAGAAGCATATCATGATCTTACGATGATTTAGTACAATCTTGAGAAAGAATTTCATAAATTATATCCTGACAATGTGAGCAAGCCAAATCATTTTTTTTTTGTAATCGAGGTGTTCAAACCAGTTTACGTATGTTCTGTGTCTTCATAAGTTTCTCAGCACAAATCAAGGTTTGTCGTTGATTTTTTAGTACAAGAAAATACATCCAATGTGATTCGAACCTTGAACCTAAGAGAGAACAACCCACACAAGTTCAAAACATTTACCATTATGGCAACACTTGGGGTGCTAAATCCCTTTTTGTTAAAAAAATATTATAATAATTTGTATTTCTAACTAAATTTTGTTTGAATTTGTGATTTTAGACGAATTCCATGAATCCGGTGTCTAGAGTAAAGAAGGTGCAAGAAGATTTGCCGATATTGAAAGAGCAGTTCTGTGAACTTTTGGCTGCCAAACAAGAGAAAATCTACAATACAGCGGAGGTATCGCGTCATCTATGCAACAATCCAATAATCAATTATCACGCGTTCTAAAATATTAAAAAAACAACTAAAAAGATGGATATTAAATTATACATGTCATTTACTAATTTGTTAGTGATACCACGTCATTCATATCTCCGTTGCCCAAAAGAATTCTATCATTCTGTAGTTAGGGACACACTGTATTGTATTAACATATATTGTATTATATTATTTAATATATGATGTATTATATTAAACTGCATTGTAATACTATTGTATTATATTAATGTTGTATATTGTTTGGTATTACACTGTACTATATTATATTAATGTTATACAACATTTGGTACTACACTGTACTGTATTATATTAATGTTATACAACGTTTGGTACCACACTGTATTGTATTAAAATTATTTTTTATTTTAATATTAATAGTAATATCAATATTATTAATAAAATTTTAATTTTTTAATTTTTTAATATTATCTTATAAAAATTTTAATTATATATTAATATTAATATTAATTAATTTTTTTTAATATTTTAATAGTTTTAAATATTTTTTTAATATTAATATTTCAATAATATTTTTAAATATTAATATTAATTAAATTTTTAATATTTTGTAAATTTTTTAATTAATTTTTTTAATATTAATATTTTAATATTTAATAAATATTTAAATATTAGTATTTTATTATTTAATAATAATTTTAATTTTAATTTTAATTTTAATTTTTTAATTTTAATTTAATATCAATAAAATAATTACTGATGATTAGATAAGAAAAAAATAATTTTTAAAATTTTGTTTTTGTCCAATGCATCAAAATCTCACCTCCTCTATCATTCGTTAATAAGGTGTAGACCATATTAAATAATACAATACGATGTGGACAATGTAGAGACCAAATGCTATTTTGTATTAAGTAATGTTATATAAGGTACTGCACCTTAATGCGGTGTGCCAAATGCACCACTAGTGGGAAAATATTGTAAATATTTTTGTAAATTGAAGTTATTTGGTACAATTGAGTGAACATGGATAGAATTTCAAAGAATTTTAGAAGTGTTGTTTTTTCTTTCAAGAAATAATTATTAAGGTGAATGAAATGGCATGAGGGGTAGGGGTGTAAATTTGGGTTATGATTCGTTTATTAGTTCGATTCGATTCGCTTTAAAGTGAATACGATTTGAAAAAAAACAGATTCGTTTAATAAATGAGTCGATTCAATTCGATTCGTTTATTAAACGAATCAAATACAAATTTAAGCTCATTGATTCATTGATTAATTTATGTTTGATTTTATTATTTTATTTTATCAGTTTTTATTATTTTTCAATCAATATTCGAGAAATTATGACTAATTACCATATAAAAATAATATTATCGATATTTGATGAGGTATTTTTAGTAAATATATTAATTACATATTTCAGATGTATATATTTATGAAGAATTAATATAAATAAATTATGATAATATATGTTATTGAATAATATAATAACTAAATGAATATTCGTATTCGATTCGTTTAATAAACGAATCGAATACGAATCCTGATATTATGATTCATTTAATAAACGAATTGAATACGAATCTATCACATTTTGATTCGATTCATTTAGGATTCGATACAAATTCGATTCGTTGATTCTTTTTGCGCATTTTCAGAATAAGTTTTATTGTCAAATTACTTAGATTTTTATTTTTTTGGTAATTTGGTGCATTTTTTGAAATTGACTCTTTTAAAAAAAAAAAAAACAAAAACAAAAACAAAAGTTTTTGCGCTTGTCATTGATTTGATTGATTATCTAGAATACTCTGAAAAGTGGAATAATTTTATTTCTGAAATATACTTTGAGAATTATTTGAATTTCAAAATTTTTTTTCTTCCTAAAAATTCAACTTTGTTATGAGATTTTGTATTTTGATACTAATAAAATCAAGAATCAAAATGAATTTACGCATCGTTCGGATTTTAAACTAGTTTAATATAACACATTGTCACTTATAAATTATAATGTGACAAAAATATATGATCCTTTTTAACCTTTTGATTTGATAATTATTTATATCATTTTGGGCTCACCACATAATGCTCCTAAGGCCAAGCCCAAATTAAGTTCTATTTTTAGCAAGGCCCATTCCTACCTAAAGGTTGTTTTTTCCATATTTCTCTAAATTGAGTGGGTTCATCTGCAATTAATGTAAACTTAAAGGCAAGAACAACATTTTACTACAAATTTGAAAAAAAAAAACAACAGTTTCAGGAAACTTCATGAGACAGGGATAACAATTTTACCCGCAAAAACCCGCCCGCAATGGGTAGGATTTGGTAAATATATTAGTGGATGTGGTGCGGGTTTGGTAATTTAAAACAGAACCCGCTGCGGGTGCGGTGCGGATTTGGTATTTAAGAAAAAAATACGGGTATCCGCATACCCACAATATTATTTTGTATTAATTAATATGTTTAGGACAATATAAAAAAACATTCGTATAAAAACAACTAACAAAACCTAAACCTAAAACACTAATCCACTGTTCCACACTCCCACTCAGCCGCAGCCCGCAACCTGCCCAACTGAAGATTTTTTGCATGACTATTATTGTTTTTCATGAAAAAATAAACATATGGTACTGAGTCTTTCATACATTATGTTATCTATGTACTGTATATACATACATTGTATGTTGTATATGTCAAATGAAAAAAAATGTGAAAACTACAACTAGCAAGTAAAAATAAATTATTTAATTAAAAAAATTATATTATTAAGAACAGAAAGTAATTCAATATTTTAAAAACCCGTAAAAAATTCGTTGGGTATCAATGCATGTTTGGTAATTTATTTTTATATGCGGTGCGAGTTTGGCAATGAAAATTAAAACCCGCAACAGATATGATGCGGGTTTGGTAATTTATTTACATATGCAGGTGCATATTTGATAATGAAAAACCCGCACCATACACTACCCACTGCCATCTCATTCCTACCAAAAGGTTGTTTTTTGCATATTTGACTAAATTGAGTGCTTTCATCTGCAATTAATGTAAACTTAGAGGCAAACGAACAACATTTTACTAAAAAATTAAAAAAAAAAAAAAAAAAAAACAATTTCAGGAAACATCATGACTCGGGCGGGGGTCCATGTTTGGGTCAAATGGTCTCCAAAAAGAAGCTTCCTTTGTTCATTCCCAACGGACCTAAAAATAAACTCTTTTCTTTTCTACACTGAAAATGAAATGAAAGTCCACCATTTTGGCTTAATAAAGTTACCCTTGAGGTTCAAATTGATTTCCCATTTCTTTGTTTTCATGTAAATCGCCCATCTGGGTTGTGCTCAATTTCTTGTTTTTAGTACTAAAAGCACTTTTTTGAAGTGTATTTTTAGTTTTTTCTTCTTTTTTTTGGTCTCTTTTTGTTGCAGAAGCTGAGTTTGAAGTTGGAATTTTGTGTGTTTAGGGTTTTATCTTGTGATAATGCCTAATTCTGATCAGAACATGCAAGATCAGAGGTACGGGCCGCCTGGATTGGGTTTTTTTTTTTTTTTTTTTGACATGGGGTTTATTGTAATATTTATTTTTGTTTTATCAATTGCCTGTCAGTTAATTGATTCTTTTTGAGTGTTTTGACTAGGATTATATTGTTTTTAGGAGAAAATCTACCCGATCATCCGTGCAACAATCCAATTTCGTTGACACGCGTGTTAAAATATTAAAAAATAATAAAAAAATATAGGTATTAAATTATATATGTCATTTACTAATTTATTGGTGATACCCATACCTCCAATTACTCTGTTTTTAGTAGATAAAAGAAATTAGGGAATAGTGAATGAATTGCAATTTTGAATAGAAAATGTGATCTGGGTTTACTGTTAATTTGTTTTTGATGGTTGGTTGACTGTTGATGAATTCATTTTTTTCGCCCAAGTTTTTGGATAAGGATTCTTTTGCTTGTCCATTTGTATGGTTTTTGATAAAAGATGAGGTAGACTGAAACAAATTCTGTATAAATGAATGTATTATGGGAAGTGACGCTTGTGGTTTCTTAGCTTAAGAAAGACAGAGAGATTTGATTCTTTAATGGTGAATGTATATTCTTCTTTATATGCTGTGCATTTTTCTTTTTGATTTTTTTTTTTTTTGATTTATCATTTCTTATGTGTCAGGAAAAATTCTGGCATGGAGGATTCTAATGCAATGACGATTGAATTTCTTCGTGCACGCTTGCTGTCTGAAAGATCTGTTTCAAAAAGTGCAAGGCAGAGAGCTGATGAACTGGCAAGAAGGGTATGCTGGAATTTTTCTTTATCATGTCTTCGTCATTCTATCTACTGTTTGAAGGATCAGTCTTCTCGCTTTCTTTCAAAGTTTGGTTTTAGGTTTCTTATAAATGTTAGTTCTATAAATGAACTAGGTGGCAGAACTGGAGGGACAACTAAAGATTGTGTCACTTCAAAGACAAAAGGCTGAGAAGGCAAATGCTGATGTTCTTGCCATTTTGGAGAAAAATGGGATGAGTGAAACTTCAGATGCTCTTGATTTGAGCTCTGACCAGGAAACACCTTGTGAATCAGAAGTGGGTAATAATTTCAATAAAGTGGAGGAGAACTCAGTTGATTCAAAATTTAGAAGAAATGAATCTGTGGAACTTTCAGGGTCTGACAATGATTTCTCTCCAGTGCCTCGAAGAGGCCTTTCTTGGAATGGACGCAGAGGCACTAAGCAGTCCCTTGAGAAGTGCAAGGATTCTTATTTAAGAAGAAGGAGTAGTTTTGCATCTACTGGTTCTTCTTCCCCGAAAAATCGTGTAGGCAAATCATGTCGTCAGATAAGACGACGAGAATCAAAGTTAGTTTGTTTTCTATTCTTTTTGTGGTTGTATACTTGTATTCTACAATAATGTTATGCATCCATTCATTTCTTTCTTGTCCTTTAAAATCCTATCAAGATTATCAAATGTGCAGGTGTTTTGTCAGTTTGGTAGTATTTTGGTAGGGAACACAATTGGATAAATGCATATGCTAGTGAATCTTGTAAAATTAGTATAACAATTTATATCCAACCTTGATGTCCAAAGAATTCTTTTTATTGTCACAATTTTGTTCGCGAGCTTTAGGGTTGTGGATATCCATCGAAAAAAAGGTGTAATAGTAATATTTATGAGAATTGCATAGATCTCATTTTCAATGGAAGATGATCATTTGATTTGGGAGGTGATAATTTGATTAGATATTTTCTTCATTTAGCTTCATGTCAACTTCTTGTCTTTGTATCCTGGATCTGCTAATAAATTATACCTATCCATTTTAGACCATATCTTTTCAAAATAATTATTTATCAGATGTTTCTGTGTAGATCTGTGGTTGAGGAGGTTAAAACGGACTCTGTCAAGGTTGATTGTCAAGAAAATGGAGTTGCCACCTCTTTAGAAGTTGATAGGAAACCTGAGATCCTGAGAGGGTCTGAAGCTCAGGATAAGAAATATTTAGGGGAGGCTCTGGATTCTGGTTGCTTTGAAAATGAAAAAATGGTGACCAACAGTGACGTCGACTTTATTGGGTGTGGAGGAGACAAAGATATGGAGAAGGCACTAGAAGATCAAGCCCAACTCATTGGAAGATATGAAGAAATGGAAAAGGCTCAAAGAGAATGGGAAGAGAGGTTTGGAGAAAATAACAGCAGTACACCGGTATGCTTAAGGCATTTAAATGTGCTTGCTTTATCTTAGTTAATACCATTGGTATGCCACATGTGAAAATAACAGATTTTTGTTTCTGCTGAAATTAAATGTCCACATAGACATTAAAGCATGATAGATATTTTATCTCTTACAGTTATGCATCTTATTACAGCAAATTGCATCATTTTGTATACCTTTTTATGTACATGTGCAAACTCAGGATCTAGTCTAGTGGTTCCATGGTTTCAACTTAAATTTAAAAAAAAGGGGCGGCATGAGGGTTTAACTGAGTGGCTAGATGAGCTTTGGGGTCTGAGCCCTCTTGGACACCCTTAAATGGGATTATGGGAGTAGCAATCGCATCTTTGTTTAATCTTTTCTATTATTATTCGCCCAAAATCAGGTTCTAATTGTTCCACGGTTTCAACTGAAATTAAAAGCAATGGGGGCCCATAGGGGTTAGCTGAATGGCTAGGCCCATCGGCGCCTCTCCCTTAGATGAATGTAGATTTTTGCTAAATCATTTAGAAAATAAAAATAAAAAAGAAGGAAAGAAAGACATGGAATACCATTGAGATACGAAGCTTAAGACACTAGGAAAACTCCATTTCTGACTTGTTTACTATTTGGGAAGCTTGAAAAGGAGTTGCCTTGTAGAGTACAATCTTGTGAAGCTGAATACTGATTATTATGACTTCTATATCGGTTAGATATAGAAGCGATATTAAACTGGCTTATGTTGCTGAATGCTGGCTTGCGGTGATATTAAACTGGCTTATGTTGCTAAACGAAATAAACCTAAGCCGCTGTAACTTGCATGTCATTGGGCTCTTCATATTAATTAAGATTGGGCGTAGATAAATATTGCAGATAGTGCTGTTGCTTGTGATTTTAGGAGACAAGTGTTTGAGCTATATACTAGCTGAAATGTAAAAGCAATTAGACAGTGACTGTGTTTGTGTCCGCTTTTATCGTGCGATTCATGGTTTGCTATGTATAACGGATATGTTCCTTAATAGTTTCTAGAGGTCCTTTTCCCTTCTCATAAAATTGTTTCCCCTACATGTTGACATTATGTTTTCTCATAAATTGTTTAGGATTCGTGTGATCCTGGGAACCAATCAGATGTAACTGAAGAAAGAGAGGAAATCAAGGCACAGGTTCAATGTCTTGCTGGGACAGTTAATTCCCAAGTCCAAGAGGCTAAGTCAGAAGTTTATGTTTCCGATGAATTGTCCAAAACTCAGTCCAATGGGTTTCTGCCAACACAAGGTGATATGCAACCATTACGGGATGAGAGGTGCAGTATCACTCCTGCTCCTGAGTCCCTATCTCAAGATTTTGCATTTCCTACGTCAAACGAAAAGCAGAACCAGGGGAGCCTGGACAACAACCATGACGTACCTTCACATAGTTCCCATCATTATCCAGTTGGCTCCGCTGAAAACCAGTCATCCCAGGTTGTTTCATCAAATACAGGCAGTTGTTCTGGCAAAGAAGTTTCTGGGAGTCAAAATGATCACCATGCATTGGTGCCGCATGAAACATCCAGTGGGTTCAGTGAAGTGTTGGAGGCACTTAGGCAGGCAAGGTTATCGCTGCAACAGAAAATGAGTGGTTTGCCATTGACAGAAAATGAATCTGTTGGAAAAGCTATTGAATCTTTTCTTCCTGCTAGTAAAGTCTCGGACAGGGTAGAGATTCCAGTTGGATGTTCTGGACTTTTCCGAGTACCAACTGATTATGCTCTCGAGGCGTCTAAAGCCCACATCCTAGTTTCAGGTTCTCAACCAAGTTTGACAAATTATAATCCCACTACTGGTGGTCTTGGGGAAGTTTCAGATAATAAAATTGTCAGCAATCATTTCATGGATACCAGGTCCCCATTTTCTGCTGATAATTTTCGGCCATCTGGTGACCAATTTCTCACCAGGCCTTCCATTGATACGAGGTCAACTTATTCAACAGAAGATCGACTTCTCACCAGCCAATATACCGATACTCGATCAAGAATATCTACTATGAGACCATCTGTTGATAGTAACTTGGATGCTGGCCTACTCTCGTTCAGACAGTACAGTTACCCCAACTTCCCCTCTTATCACGTACCCAGTAATGAAAGAGTTTCTCCATTCCTGCCAAGTAGATCAGTTGAGATGTCTCCCAACTTGGATGTTGGTCTCTCCTCTTCCAGTCAGTACGCAAACCCCAACTTTCCCTCGTATCCTGACGTGATGCCACGGATACCCACTCGCGAGGGATTGTCTACATTCCGTCCCCTTAGGTCAGTTGAGACGCTTTCTGCTAATCACATGCCATTTCACAATGATCATACCAGGCCATATATATACAGATAGGTACTGCAGCTTGTGATTTTTGAAATCATTGCCTTTGATAGGGGCATTTTCTTTATGATCTCTTGGCATTGTACCATGGAGTCTCTGGGTGTATAAAGATACGACTGTATTCATGTATTAGCAATAAATATATTTTGTACCATGTCAATTTAAGCAGTCACATAGTTATCAAAGGTGTGTCCAGGTACACCCTCAGACTCAACTTTCATCATTGCCGCTCGCCTTTGAGATGCAATTACGTCTCATAAAAATGTGTGAGAACCCCTACATAAATTGATTCATCCAACTCAAAATCAAGTTAAATTTTTTAAAATAAATTAAGATAAACTTGGGATGATTTTTCATAATTTCTTATTATGTGTGTTATATGTGTGTATATATTCCCTTGTGCTGGAATTCCACAAAAGTTATATATTTCACAGCCAATTCACCATGTAGACAATTCAAAGTGATTCTAGGCTTAGCTTGTGAGAGTGCTAAGAAAATCACTAAATTGCAGGAAGCATACAGCAATTATCAACATACAGAAACCATCGGTTTAACATTATATAATTGTCTATAAAGTTTGTCAAAAGCCAAAACCATTTCATATTTCAGGGATACAGGAGCCATGGGATTCTAGGATTCAGCTCAGATAAGAGAAACACATGGCTTTCCAATGGTGCGGGTGATGAACTCTTTTGGTCTTGATAGAACTCCGACTCAACTTCTCTCAGGCCCAATCAATATAATAGGGAAGAGGAGATCATCAAAATATAAAAACAACAATTACTACAAAGTAGAAAAACACGAAAGAATAATATAGCATATCTAATCTTCATCGAACTTTATCTTCTTTGGAGCCGGCATGACATTACCCACCTGCAAAACAACGTAAATCATGAATCAATGGAAAATTCTCAAACTCTTGGCAATCAAGTTGTCATAGCGATACGACTTTATTTCTCTCCGGTGGCAGACAACAGTGAAAATAGTAAAGGTCCAGCCAATGCACCAACATAAGGTAAAAAATAAGTACAGTTTTTATCCATGTGTTTCTTCTATTATATGACAATTGCAAAAAAATAATGGCATCAGCAACTTATCATAATCAAGTTGTATCATTAACTATTCATGCAATATATGAGATGAGTCATGGAAATTAGTTCTATTGAATAAATCTCAGAATTTGGAAATTTCAAATTGCAGTACTCAAGCAAAGAAGCATCGAAACTTCTCTGATACCGGCTTTTCCTTCTGGAAATTAATTAATTGAGGAAGAAAATAAAAAGACTTGCTCCTTACAATTTCAGGGCATTCATACTCAATACCAGCAGCCTCTATCCTCTTGCGCCGCTTCTGATCACGCTTCAAGATTTTCTCCACCAACTTCTTGTGTTCTTCCAGAGTTCTTTCCTGGAAAATCATTGTAGAGAAATGAATATTCTTGAAAATAGAGTTTTCCAACTTCCATTTACAGACATCAAATTAACAATATCGTGAACAAACTCTTCTCTTATCAACAGTAGATTACCTTGTTTTGCTGCTTACGTTCCACTTGAACCCTGTCAAGAGGCTTGTATCGGGGATTAAAACCTCTCCATCTACACGTCATTGTGAAAGCAGAGACGGAACAAATAATCAGTGACCCTTTGTAAAATGGCAACACAGGTTTCATGTACATTCAAAAACACAGATGCAATAAAATGTAATAAATGGATGAGTTAATTTCTTATGTTCCTATTTATTTTGATCTAAGTTTAATTAACCATACACCAGTATAGGAAAAAATATAATTCATGCCACGGTTGAAGTGATACTTCCGTGACAATGGAGAAGCTAAAAGCAATACCAAAATCAAGTGTCATAAACTCATAATACCCTAACATAGGTATGCCTAGTTAAAATGAAGAGTCTGTAATTTCTGAGCACATTGAAAATCAATACATATTAGAGCTGGCAGAGCAATGGCCTTAACAAATGTTTTTTAATGTATATAATGAATTCTTTATAACATTATTAGTTTAGGAAGAAGATAAGAAAAGTATTAGATCTTCTGCAGCCTCGACCATTCTGTTACTTTGGAGAAGAGAATAAGAGGAATATAAGAATACTTTCAAAGTTTACTTCTTTAGAAGCTACCGTCTTAAATTTTCCCCTCAATTGGCTACAAGTTAAACACAAAAATTTAATTAAATCTGGAGCCTCTACACAAAAACTTACATGCACGTAACTCTGGACTGGAATTGCTATTCAATTCCGAGTCTTAAAATTCAACAAACTATAACATCCCCCCCCCCCCCCTCTCTCTTCTCCTCTCCTCTCCTCTTCTTAAAGACCACCCCACCCCCATCCCAAAAGGGAAAGATTAAAAGCGTGTGTTCTCTCTTTTCTCCCTACCCTAGTTTATTTTCTTCAATATTCCACCTTAATACATGTAGTAAGAGATTATTAACTGCTTACATTTTTGGATGAACATGTTCTGGAGGAATAAGATGCACTTGCAAAATGTGCTCAAACAACAAATAACCATGCATGGCATCAGCAACAACTTCTGCTACCTGCACTCAACAGAACATATGTTAGAAAAAACATGACGAAATTTTTTTATAAGGCCGCATTAAATCATACTGAAATAAGTACAACCTCAGGATCATTAAATTCGATGAACCCAAAATGCTTTGATTTTCCAGTCTGCAAAACATCATATCAGTAAGTGAATGAATGCCAAACTACAAGTCTAACAGAACTATTAGACAAATGAAAAGGCAGGCTTCAATCTATGAATCAAGAACTGACCGAATAATTAAAGATCACAAAAGAATATTAACAATATAAATGTTTACAAAACATCAAATTACACAAAGATTATCAAAGATTCAGCTTAGGAACCTTACCTTTTTATTCCGTGCAATCCTTAGCCTCTTGATCGTACCAAATTGGCTAAAGAAAGCTGCAACAGAAAGCACTCATCAGCCGAAAATCAGCAAACCCACATGACAAATAACCAATACATATATTCTAACACACTTTAAAACAAATGTTTAAAATCAATATACCTTGCATTTCCTTCTCATAGAACCCATGTGGAATCCGACCAATGTAAAGCACTGTAGCTTTATTTACCAGTGGCTTTACATCAGGAAGCTTTCGCCCTGGCCCACCTTCCAGCGGCTTAAATACATACCCCAAAAAACAAAATTAGACAAGAAAAAATAAAAATAATAATAATAATTAAAGGCACGCAAAGCAGATTTTGAAAAGTGAAATTCATAGGATTTTATAAGAACTAGCTTACCAAGAAATCGGCGGCGTGTTTTTGTCACTGGAAGCTGGTGACTGTGAAGAAATTTTCTTCAAATTCTTCTTCAATGCTTTCTTTTGCTTGGCCCCCATCTTGCTGGTTATATCAAGATTCAAATTTTACAATTGTTTTATAGAAAAATTACAAATTCGGTTAATATGAACCCTAAAGCGTGCATAAACCCTAGCTTACCTGAAGAAACAGAGACGAAGTTGGGAAGAGCCAAAGAGGAATTCTGAAATTAGGGTTTAGAGATTAAAAAGTAAAAACCTTTGCGATTTTATTAATGGGCTGGACTTGAATCCGAATTTCAAGGCCCATATTGAGAGCCCATGTATATGATCTGTGAAAAATGAATGAAAGAGTAGATAGACTATCGATATAAATTTATTTTTTATAATCTATCGATAGAGGTCCAAAAATTAAGAACTCACCTAGAGCCTTATAAATTTAAGATAATTCAATTCCACATATATCGATTTTAAAAATAATATAAAAGCTAAATCAAAAAAATGTATTTTGTGACATTGTTTTTCAATAGTGTTTTTAATTCATTGAGAATGAATCGCTCTCATTTTGGCTTTTGAATAGTATAATCCGAGAGTTCCAATTATATTCATATCATCAATGTCGTTACAATAGCAAATCCATATTTTGGCTTCTTTATTAATATACACAAGGATAAGTAAGATACAATTCATAATTCAAGTTAATTACGCCACATGCGTCCATATTGTATTAATCCATACAATGATCTTTATAGTTTTATAAAATATAAGTTATGATATGGTGATTGAGATTGAGTAGTCACCACAATTCTGAAATGCATATCAAGCCTATTTGATATGGCCAAATTAGACAAAATTAAAATATAATTACATTAATTATTGGAGAGTATGTGTCCTCAAAATCAATATCAGGTCTCCTTAAAATCTTTTGTTTCTTAACTCAAAACATATTCAAAACCCAAATTATTATCCCAAACACATTGAAATTGCAGTTTATAGTCGACCGTGAACTACTTCGCGGTCGACTTTTTCTTTCTTTTTTTTTTTACGCTAACCGGTGGAATAATTGTCGAAAAATTTTACTTTTCCGAAGAACAATCACATCTCAAACTGAATTTCACCAAAATCAAATCATTCCCAAACACCGCCAAATATAAAATCATTTCACCTGTCACTATTTACTAGTTTTTCAATATATTAGCGTGTGACAATTGTATATTGAGTTGTTTCACTATTACATGGGTGGCATAGCACATCTGTTGCATTTCGTTATGTTAAATGGTGATGAAACATTTAACCAGTAGAATAATTTTTTGACCGTGAATTATTTCACAGTCGACCTTTTTTTTACGCTAACCAGTGGAACAACTGTCGGAAAATTTTACTTTTCCGAAGAACAATCATATCTCAAACCGAATCTCACCAAAATCAAATCATTCCCAAACACCGCCAAATATAAAATCATTGAACTCTATTTAAGTAATATGATTGTTTTGTAGAAATTTATGAGGTAGCTTTTGTTATACTAATTTTCTATATCCATTTTGCATTTCTACATTTTATTTATCTAACAATATGATACATCTACACTACTTTTACAACCATTTTACACCCTTAATTAAAAACAACAACGTTTGAGAGTAAAATACTTGATTTCACTTTTAATTTCCTCTCCCCACATGCTATTTTAACTTTCCCTTTGCTAGACTTTTTCCCCACCCCAAAATCTCTTTATCTCAAAACCCGACCAGATGTGGTAATCTGAGCTACTAGATATGAAATTACAAAAAGACCTAATGACATGATCTGTGGAGCATCCAAATGCCCAGTTCAGAGGCATGAATCTAAGGGGGTGTATTCAATTGAGATTTTAAAAGATTGTTTATGCATAAATAAGTTCAGTGGATTTTAAAAGATTATTAAGAATATAATGACTTCTAAGATTTTGTTACAGTTTTTTTAATCATGATTTTTTACTTATTGGATTTTAAAAGATTTATATCATAAGAATTTAAAAGATTTGAAAGGACCACACACACACATATATATATATATTACTTTTATGATGCTAACTAACCAACTTTAAATCGGATTATGAGTAATGTCTATCTAGTTCAATGAGACATTCTTTTCTTGGGCCATTCTCGTCCTGGTCACCCTCCACTTAATTAACATGCTATAATTTCTATCATGGTTAGGTGGGGATGCCTCAACCATTACAACTATATTTTTTTTACAAGCTATGTTGGCGGTAATATTTCCTGGACTTAAGCAATCTATCAATATTTTACTAACAGTGTAGATAACTTTACTGACGAAAATGATTAATTATCTCAAATTATTTTCTGAGTTTCTGTGACAGAATGTCATGTCTCTGACCTAGGAATAAAAGATAACACATCGGCATCAATGATCTTAATAATTGATAAATAATATTTTCCTTAAATTTGGTTTTTTTTTTTTTTAAAGTAAAAAATTAGCGAGAAAACGAGGAAAAAAATCTTTGTTATGCTAAATTCCCTTTGTACATTATCATCTATCCGATTGAAGAAGTTCCGCTGGCCTCAAAGAAAATTTAGGAAATTATCTTTAAATGTGATAAAAATTCCCTCCTCGAAAATGAAATTCATTAAGAAAAATGGTTGGAGGAATGACATTACCAGTTGCATTTAAAAGAAAGTCATATTGTTTTGTTTGAAAGAAAAAAGAAGAAATTACTAATAAGCAAGTAACTTGTTCACGAAGAGATAACATATATGTTCATATTCTGTTTTCTAATAGTCAAAAAAATCTTATGTAAAAAGTCTCATGGGTTATGGTATGATTTTTTTTATAGAATTTTATATTTATAATTCTCACTAAAAAGTCCCACACAATCACACATATAAAAGAAATCCTTCAAAATAATTATGTTTTTCAATACCAAAAGACTTTCTATTACTTGTTTAAAGTTTTGATTGAATATCACTAGATTTGAATACACTCTTTAAAAAATCCTTAATAGTCTTAATGGAATACCACAAGACCTTTTAGATTATTTAAAAATCTTAATTGAATATCACAAGACTTATTTAACCCAAAAAAGTCTTTTAAAATCTCAATTGAATACACCCCTTAATTATCCTCTGGTTCGTAAGAAGATGTCCAAGAATAAATTTAAGTTCAATGATATCAAGACAAGTGCAAGCAAAAGTGGATCCAAGTGTATCAAACCTAGTAATAGCATGAAGGGATCTAAGAATTACAAGAAGAGGCCTCCAAGATCAAGAGAGTTTGTTGTTAGCCGAATATGACATTAGGTATTTTATTATTTTATTATTGGTTAGATCACTTGTATTGGGGGACAAATAAATGATTAGTTAAATAGGATATAGGTCATGATGGGGGATTATTGGGACAATGAGGTTTAGTTATTATATTGTTGTGTTGTAACGTGGGTTAGTTATTATTATTTTGTTGCACGTGTGAGTCCATTACTGAATAGGTTTATTATTAGGATTAAGAATAGATTTATTTTAGACTTTTAATTATATTAAAACTAGGTTTGCAATGTACTATTAAAGACATTCTTTTGAGCAATTAAATTACACCTTACATTGATCCCTAAAAAATAAGGTTGAAGTGTGGATTGTTTCCTTGTTGTAACCGTGGATAGTGCAATATTGAAAAGTGGGTTCTCTTCGACTCATAGCATCATCAACAGTTCTTAGAACGAGATCCGTAAAAGTTGCGAGATCTTGGCGGTTTTGTCCCCAACAAATCATGACCGAGGTTTCCTTGGGGTTCACGTTTCTGCGTTGGATCACATTAGTTGGATCAGAAGCTCAAGGTTTTCGAGATCAAGATTTTTCTATCAATTCTGATGAGCGGAAAATATATCAATATTTACCGCCCCTTTTACTTAATATTTTGTTTAGTTTCTCGGGTTTGATGAACGTTTTGATGTTTTAGTTTATTTTGCAGATAAAATAATATCGGGTCTTAATGAAATCATTTAGGATGAAATATGGGTCAAATAAAGGCAATTATTGGACTTGATATTTTAATTTTGGAGATTGGAAACTTGAAAGGCGTTTTGACGAAGTGCAGTTTTGGAAATTCCAGTTTTGTGCATCTGTCGTATTTTGGGCATAACGTTTTACTCAGATATCGGATTGAGCTGATTCAAGTTCCAGATTAAAGAAGACTCAAAGATCTACAACTTTGAAAGAGAAAATATTTTCGAATTCTGATGATTTCATGACCGAAATTGATGAACCATCCAGAAGTGTGTGGAGTGTAATTATTAAAAGTCATTATCAATCATTTTCAAAGCAAAATATTAATTAATTAATAATTAATAAAAATTATCAAATCACACCAAACAAGATAAGCAATTAGTGGAGCAATTATGGATTTGGTGGAGTAATTAGTGGAGAAATTAATAATGGATTTGGTGGAGAATTTGATGGATGATTTGATGGTGGCAAAATTTTGCCTATAAATACCAAGCCATTTCATTTGTAAAATTCATACTTTCTTCTTTGAAATTCTTAATGAATAAATAAGAAGATTGTATCTAGTTTGTTTATTTTTAGTTTTCAGTAATTAATTTTCAGTTTCGCACTTTCTTTTCTTTACTTTTCAGTTTTTACTTTCCGCAATTTACTTTTACGCACAATACTTTTCTTTCTTTAATTTTTCAGTTTTTACTTTTCAGTAATGAGGAGGTAACTTCCCCAGCTAGGGTGAAAGGTAATTCTTTTACTATTGCTATTTAGATTAATCTCCCTTAATATAATATATTCACTATTTAAAATATTGACTTAAAAAGGATACCGCTATATTGGTCGGTTGGTAATTCATTTTAATCTGGTTTAAACCTGACTAATAAGGATACCGCCAGATTGGTCGGTTGTTAATTTAATTTGGTTCCCCTTTATGGCTGGTTGGACTTAATTTGACTTAATCAGGTTACCGCCTATATGGCTGGTTGGAAAAAGAATCACAAGTTTATATATTATTTTATGGGAGATATCTAAATTAGTAGTAGTAAAAGTAATTCCTTTTACCTTAGCATTTTATTTTATTGTAATTTACTTTTCAGTATTTACTTTACCGCATTTTTACTTTATGTCTTTTATTTTCAAGTTTTTACTAGCCCTAGTTATGTGTTGTAACTAAATTAGTTATCTGGGGTTGTGATGAAATCCAATATCACCGTTTTATAAGGGTTAGATTATAGCTTGGGTAATATAAAGATTTTTTTATTAAGTCTTAAACTTAATGCTTTTTCATTAACTGGCCATTAATAAAATTGATCTGGTAAATCTAAAATGAACTAGACATAGGGATTTTAGGTTTCAGCCTTAGACTCAATAGCCCACGATCTTCCTTGAGGATAGATAACCCTTTAATAGATTTCCTTACAGGATAGGAATATACTGTCGGGCGGGGGGGGTAGCCATAATTGGAACTTAAACTTAATGAATCCAGATAATTTGGTTGACATAGACATATGGTTCAATTGGGTTAAACTGGGTATTTGTGTCTGACCATCGACAGAGGCTTACACATAATTTAGTGTTCCAGGTTAATAAATCAATATATTACCCAACTTTAAGATAACCACTTCATCTTTAAAATGATATTGGAAGAAATCACAACCCTAGATAGTTTTTAATATTGAATTTTCTTAAAACCTATTTTCGACAATTTTATTTACTTGTTTTTAAATTTAGAATCGTCACCATTTCAAATCAATCAATCAACTTGTTAGATATTAGTAATCATTTGACCTCATAAAATTAATAGTTTAGATATTAAGTCCTCGTGGGATCGATATTTTTATACTACTTGAACGATACGTGCGCTTGCGTTATACGTGTGTGTTTACGCCGGTCAAGTTTTTGGCGCCGTTGCCGGGGACTTATTTATCTTTTACTATTAGTTTAGGGGTTAGATACGTTACTTGTATCTAATTTCTTTTTACTTATTGTTTTTGTTTTCTTGTGTTTCAGGTTCTCAGAAACTACATGAGACGAACCAGAAGCTTTGAACTCCGACCGCTTGACCCAGAAATTGAAAGAACCATCAGACAGTTGAGAAGGGAAAGGCGAGAAGGCCAAGAAGCTTTAGTCAACATGGAACCTGAACCTTTGAACGTTGCACCACCAATTCCCATTCGAGACAGAACCATTCCGGTGGTTGACAGACTCATTTCCTGTATTGTACTTCCTCCCTTACCAGCAAATGCGTGTGACATCAAAACATGCATTCAGATGATTCAGCACTCAGTTCAGTTCGGGGGGAATGCAACTGAAGATCCTAATCCCACATCAGCAACTTCCTGGAAGTTTGCGGCACTTTTAACTACAACAGAGCATCAGAAGAAGCAATGAGACTGCGAGTTTTTCCATATTCCTGAAGGACAGAGCTAAAGCTTGGCTACATTCACTACCAGCAGGTTCTATCACAACTTGGAACACTTTAGCCACCAATTTCTTGCAAAGTACTTTCCACCAGCCAGAACCGGAAAATTGAGGAATGACATCACATCCTTTGTACAACAAGATTCAGAATCCCTCTGCGAAGCTTGGGAAAGGTACAAAGATTTACTCCGGAAATGTCCTCACCATGAGATTCCAAAATGGCTTCAAGTCAAACATTCTATAATGGACTTTCTGGAATAATGAGAACCACAATCGATGCTGCTGCTGGAGGAGCCTTGATGGCAAAAGGAGAAGATCAAGCCTGGGACCTAATCGAAGAAATGGCCAACAACAATTCCTTGTGGCCAACAGAAAGGAGCATGATCCAAAGAATTGCAGGAATTTATGAAGTTGGAGCAAACACAGCAGTGAATACCAGGCTGGATCAGATATGCAAATGTCTAGAAACACTTAGCACGCAAGTTGTGAACATCACTGGATCCACAAGTTCACCATATGGAGGAGCACCAGAACCAAACCAACGAAGAAACGGTGAATTATGTCAACAATTTCAACAGACAAGGGAACAATTCATATTCCAACACCTACAACCCAGGGTGGAGGAATCATCCTAATTTATCATGGAGCAACAATTCAGGCCAACAGCAGAACTATCCACCTGAATTCCAGCAACAGAACAAAGGCCAGGAGCAGGCAAATGAACCAGGAATAACAGAAGTGTTGACCTACTTGAAAAAGATGGAAGCAAAACACGACTCTCAAGCAGCAAGATATGCACTATATTTCAAAGCCATCAGCTCTATCAAAGCACTGGAGAATCAAATGGACAACTGGCAAATGCTCAGAGTTACAGACCGCCAGGTACCCTTCCTAGCAAACAGAGCCAAATCCAAGAACATGGGGAAGGAGCAATGTCATGCCATCATGTTAAAAAGCGGTACTGAAATCAACAAAGATGTTGGAGTCAAAACAGCTGCTGAGGAAGTTCCAAAAGAAACAAAGCAACAGATGGAGGGAGGAAAAAGAAGCAAGGAAAAAGAACAGATCACTCCACCTCCACCTTTTCCTCAACGTCTTCAGAAGAACAAATTGGACAAGCAATTTTCCCGGTTCCTGGAGATCTTCAAAAAGCTGCATATCAACATTCCATTTGCAGAAGCGTTGGAACAAATGCCCACCTATGCCAAATTCATGAAAGATATTCTTTCACGAAAACGGAGATTGGGAGATTACGAGACAGTAGCATTAACAGAAGAATGCAGTGCCATCATTCAGAGGAAACTTCCCCCGAAGTTGAAAGATCCTGGCAGTTTCACTGTTCCTTGCGTCATAGGAGAACATAACTTTGGTAAGGCTTTGTGTGATTTAGGTGCGAGTGTTAACTTGATGCCTTTTTCTATTTTCAGGAAATTACAGATTGGAGAAACAATGCCAACTTCAGTCTCACTGCAACTTGCTGATAGAACGCTCGTATTTCCGAGAGGCGTAGTTGAGGATGTGCTGGTCAAGGTTGACAAATTCATTTTCCCAGCAGATTTTATTGTCCTTGATATGGAGGAAGACGCAGACGTGCCAATCATCCTTGGGAGACCATTCTTGGCTACAGGTCGAACCATTATTGATGTACAAAAAGGAGAATTAACCATGAGGGTACAGGACCAAGAAGTAACATTCAATGTTTTCAAGGCCATGAATTTCCCAGATGATGAAAAGAAGGAGGAATGTTTCAGACTCGATGTGATACACAGTACCATTCAGAACTCCAATGCAATGCAAAGTTCTACTGACAAACTTAAAACATGTCAATTGCCTGTGGAGCCTAAAGATAAAGCGTCTTTTGTACTGAAAGAGCCAATTCTTGCACTACAAGCAACAGAAGAGAAAAATTTCCACCAGCTCAACGAATTGGAGGAATTTCACAATCAGCCTTTTGAGGATGCCAAATTGTACAAAGAAAAGGGCAAGAAGAGACATGATGAGAAGTTAGTGCGCATACAACTGGAACCAGGGCAGAAGGTACTGTTAAACAAATCAAGGGTGAAATTCTTCCCATGGAAGCCAAAATCACGGTGGTCAGGTCCATTTGTGATCACCAAAGTTTTACCAAATAGAGCCGTTGAGATACATGATCCTGACGCTAACAAAACTTTCAAGGTTAAAAACAAGCGTGTCAAGCACTACTGGGGAGAATCATTTGAGCGACAAAAAGAAAGTGTTACACTTTCAGATCCAGCTTAACGTTCGAGAAGCCAAGTCTGGCTGACGACTTTAAACTTAGCGCTAGCAGGGAGGCAACCCATGCAATTTGTATATTATTGTGATTTGGTGTGTTTTATTTTTGTGTGTTTAATTTTTGCAGGATTAGTCATTTCAAAATGGAAGAAGCTCTCGCAAATCTTCGCAAGCAATTTCCTTCTCTCCCTCAAAAATCTCTGATGAAAGTTTACAAAGCTCGCTTGGAACGGATGAGGTTACTGACAATCCACGGTGTTCCTAATGATATTCGTTGGGTAATTGAAGCACGAGTCCGATTGGCAGGTGAGTCTTCTGACTCTTTTATTTCATCTGCCTGGTTTTGGAAGAAGCACCTATGCAAAGAAACGAGAGCTAAGCAAATGGTGTTTGTTTTAAATGTGCACGATTTAATTGCAACACTCGTTGTCGTTCTTTAGGAATGGTGTCTGATAATCGCGAAGACAAAATTAAATTCATTAGGGATGGCTTGAGTAAGGAGTCTTTAGATGAAATATCTTCAACTCTTGAGACGCATCCCAGTGGATATGTTCACATTGCCATTCGCAAATTACATACACAATTCCAAAAAGAAAGACAACAATTAAGTCTCGGGAATCTGACTCAAAAAGACCCTGTTTGCCAATTTATAAGAAAATTGGATGGGAAGCTTGTCCCTGACGCATAGACGTCAATCAAGCCGTTACTTTTCTTGTAAATATTATATCTCTTTGTCTTTTCTTAATAATTGTGATTTGTTTTGTTGTTTTCTTTTATTTTCTCCGACAGGATCCAGATCTTTTTGACTATCCGATCTATTTTACTATTTCGCTACTAATCGTCCTCTGGAAGATACTTGTGCTATTTTTACTCACCCTTTTCAGGTACTATAAATTCAGCCCGTCATTGCACTTTTGAAGGCATCCGAGTTGAGAAAGAAATACATAAAAATGGAAGCCACTTCAAGAAGACGAGTTGAAAATATCTGTGTGTTTTGCGGTAGTAGTGTTGGAACTAAGCCACAATACATAGAAGCAGCACAGGAATTGGGTCGAGTCTTAGCTGCAAGGAATATGCACTTAATATATGGCGGAGGAAATCTTGGACTTATGGGGATCGTTTCAAAGGCTGTACAGGAAGGAGGCAGTCACGTTTTGGGAATCATCCCAAAACCCTTGGCAGAGGCAAATCTTATTGGATCATCAAACGGAGAGGAACTGATCGTGCCAGGTATGTCTGAACGACTGGTAGAAATGATTAACCGTGCTGATGCTTTTATTGCTTTGCCAGGTGGCTTGGGCACATTGGAGGAAATTTTTATAGTTCTATCTTGGGCGAACCTGAACATACACCAGAAACCGCTTGGACTGCTCAACGTTGATGGATTTTATGATTTTCTTTGTGTGTTTCTTGATGATGCTCGGAGAAATGGGTTCGTGTCAAAACCTTTGAAAGAACTCCTCTTTACTGCCAGAACTGCTCCGGATCTAATAGACCAACTCATAGCCTATGAACCTCAAGTTGACCCTATCCTTTCAAAGATAAATTGGTCCGAGGACGATCGTGGTAAGAGGCGTCGGTTAATCTGGATCTTAACCTTTAATTTCCTGTAGATTTTCAGCTAACCAGGTACACCTTCTTAACTCTCCTTTTACTGTTTAAGACATTGGGGACAATGTCTCATTTAGGTTTGGGGGAGGAAATTAGTTGATAGTACCTTGTTTTTAGTTTGTATGTTGTTTTTATTTTTAGTCCAAATTTTTCGAAAAATACAAAAAAAATTGAAAAATTTTCAAAAATTACAAAAATATTTGTGTTTTTTTGTTTTTAATTTGACTAAAAATGTGAAATTGGTAAGAGATAGCTGAGTAAGGAGTTTCCACTCCTGAGACGTATCTCAAACCTATTTCGAAACAAGTTAATTTTTGTTTATTTTATTTTGAATTATTTAATTTGTGAATTCTCCTTAAAACGGACTAAAAGGAATCTTCATATGCTCAGTTAGCAATATTATCAACATATATAGTAACATACGGACATGAGCTAAAATTGAAAAGTTTGTAATATTCAGTGCTCTAGTTTAATTGGAGGAAGCATCTCAAAAAGCAGTGGAGTAAAAAAAAAAAAAAAAAAAAAAAAAAAAACGTCTGAGATCCGAGTTATTAAGTCTGTAAGGGTGTTTTAACACCTAGTGCCCTAAAACCAACTGGTTTGGGAGTCACTGGCCCAAAGCTCGCTACATGGATCAAAGATGCTGCAAAAATATATATATCTGAAGTCTGGGTAATTAAGTCTGTAGGGGTGTCTTAACACCTGGTGCCCTAAAGCCAACTGGTTTGGGAGCCACCGACCCAACACTCGCTACATAGATGGAAGATATTGTATATAAATAAAAAATAGAAAAGTGAAAAATCAAAGAAAAAAATCAGAAAATGAGAAAAATTATTCCATTGCTCCAAAAAGGTGTGAAATCTGATAGAACTTTAGGACAAAAATATTACTCTCTTATCAACTGCACTTATGACTGTTGTGGGCAAAAATGAGTTGATTAATATTTTGTTGGCTGTGTATATGAAGAATGGTAAAAATAATCGGAGAATTTACTTATTCGGTAATTTAAAATAAAACAAAACAACTAGTAACTTGGAGTAGAAGTTTCACCTGATTAGTCACTAACATCTTTATTCTCTTTTCTCTTGTCTTTTTGCTTTTGTGTGCATTAGTTTTACTAACTTTTTACTTTTGTAAAATGTTTGTGGGTATCATTGCTGTAAACCCTCACGAGACTACAACTCGTCCACTAGGGACACCTAGGGGTTTAAAGGCTTGTTGCATACGCTAAATGCAACCGTGATCCCTACGAAAGTGGCTTAGTTTAATTTTAATTGTTTCTTGTATTTTATTTTGTTGTTTTGCTCGAGGACTAGCAAAATGTTAGGTTTGGGGGTGTGATGAGCGGAAAATATATCAATATTTACCGCCCATTTACTTAATATTTTGTTTAGTTTCTCGGGTTTGATGAACGTTTTGATATATTTTAGTTTATTTTGCAGATAAAATAATATCGGGTCTTAATGAAATCATTTAGGATGAAATATGGTCAAATAAAGGCAATTATTGGACTTGATATTTTAATTTTGGAGATTGGAAACTTGAAAGGGCGTTTTGACGAAGTGCAGTTTTGGAAATTCCAGTTTTGTGCATCTGTCGTATTTTGGGCATAACCTTTTACTCAGATATCGGATTGAGCTGATTCAAGTGCCAGATTAAAGAAGACTCAAAGATCTACAACTTTGAAAGAGAAATTGATGAACCATCCAGAAGTGTGTGGAGTGTAATTATTAAAAGTCATTATCAATCATTTTCAAAGCAAAATATTAATTAATTAATAATTAATAAAAATTATCAAATCAACACCAAACAAGATAAGAAATTAGTGAAGCAATTATGGATTTGGTGGAGTAATTAGTGAAGAAATTAATAATGGATTTGGTGGAGAATTTGATGGATGATTTGATGGTGGCAAAATTTTGCCTATAAATACCAAGTCATTTCATTTGTAAAATTCATACTTTCTTCTTTGAAATTCTAATGAATAAATAAGAAGATTGTATCTAGTTTGTTTATTTTTAGTTTTCAGTAATTAATTTTCAGTTTCGCACTTTCTTTTCTTTACTTTTCAGTTTTTACTTTCCGCAATTTACTTTTACGCACAATACTTTTCTTCTTTAATTTTTCAGTTTTTACTTTTCAGTAATGAGGAGGTAACTTCCCCAGCTAGGGTGAAAGGTAATTCTTTTACTATTGCTATTTAGATTAATCTCCCTTAAATATAATATATTCACTATTTAAAATATTGACTTAAAAAGGATACCGCCAGATTGGTCGGTTGGTAATTCATTTTAATCTGATTTAAACCTGACTAATAAAGGATACCGCCAGATTGGTCGGTTGGTAATTAATTTGGTTCCTTCCACCTTTATGGCTGGTTGGACTTAATTGACTTAATCAGGTTACCGCCTATATGGCTGGTTGGAAAAAGAATCACAAGTTTATATTTATTTATGGGAGATATCTAAATTAGTAGTAGTAAAAGTAATTCATTTTACCTTAGCATTTTATTTTATTGTAATTTACTTTTCAGTATTTACTTTACCGCATTTTTACTTTATGTCTTTTATTTTCAAGTTTTTACTAGCCCTAGTTATGTGTTGTAACTAAATTAGTTATCTGGGGTTGTGATGAAATCTAATATCACCTTTTATAAGGGTTAGATTATAGCTTGGGTAATATAAAGATTTATTTATTGAGTCTTAAACTTAATGCTTTTTCATTAACTGGCCATTAATAAAATTGATCTGGTAAATCTAAAATGAACTAGACATAGGGATTTTAGGTTTCAGCCTTAGACTCAATAGCCCACGATCTTCCTTGAGGATAGATAACCCTTTAATAGATTTCCTTACAGGATAGGAATATACCTGTCGGGCGGGGGTAGCCATAATTATTGGAACTTAACTTAATGAATCCAGATAATTTGGTTGACATAGACATATGATTCAATTGGGTTAAACTGGGTATTTGTGTCTGACCATCGACAGAGGCTTACACATAATTTAGTGTTCCAGGTTAATAAATCAATATATTACCCAACTTTAAGATAACCACTTCATCTTTAAAATGATATTGAAGAAGAAATCACAACCTAGATAGTTTTTAATATTGAATTTTCTTAAAACTATTTTCGACTATTTTATTTACTTGCTTTTAAATTTAGAATCGTCACTATTCAAATCAATCAATCAACTTGTTAGATATTAGTAATCATTTGACCTCATAAAATTAATAGTTTAGATATTAAGTCCTCGTGGGATCGATATTTTTATACTACTTGAACGATACGTGCGCTTGCGTTATACGTGTGTGTTTACGCCGGTCAATATCTTTGTGTCTTTTATTATTAATTTATTTATTCAATTCTGGTTTATGTTATTGAGTCAGTTCAGAATCCTGTCTAAATTCTTGTATCTTTCTTTTATTTTGTGTCTATTTTTTACAGCTCAGTTTCTTATGTTATTTTCATGTGTTTTTAATTGAATATTGAGTGCTAATATGATGTTAGTGCATGCTAATAGCATATAGAATTCAATTCTTGATGTTTTGAGTCAATTAAGATCATTTTTCATGTAAAAGTCTGCTAGATTCAAAGTTGTTTCGGTTATAATTTTCTAGCCTTTCAGTAACATTTGATCTAGAAAGAGTTAATATATCGATTTGTATAGATTCGACGAGATCTAGTTAATAGTGCATAGCTAAAGGCCAACTATTCTCATATCGGGTATCAAATTATGTCCTAAATATTAGTTACGGTATTGATTTATCTAATTATGTTGTTTTGAGTCCGTTTCAGTTTATGGTTTCTAATTAGTTTTGAATCTGTTTGTTTAATTTGCATGCGTAATTAGGGTTTAGAGTCATTAGAATCATTATAAAAAAAATTGAATTCGGTTTTGTACAAGAGAAATAATAAAAGTTTGATCAATTACCTTATGTGTTAAGTTGTGCTAGGATTTCTTGATTGACTCCTTAGTGTTCCTTAATCAAATAGGTAAATTTGGTTGAGTTTTTTTTTTTTTTTTAATGTTTAATTGAATCAAGTTCAGCTATAATTACTGAGTCATCGTCTCCTTGAGTCAGTCTTGTTTTCGTGACGTTTGAATCTTTCCATATTCTAATTTTTTCCTTAAGTCTAATTATTTTCTCTTGTTTTCGTTTGTCATTTTGAGTCGTATTTTAATCGTTGATAACCTTTTATTTGAACTTGAGATGGCGAATCAAATTTCTGATATTGACGCTAGAATTACCGCAGTAGAGGGTAAGCTTGAGAATTTGAGTGTGGAATTTGCAAAGATATGTGATTCTCAAGACAAAATGTGTGAGATTATGAAAGGTTTATCAAGGGGCATAGCTAGTCTTCAGCTAGTAGTGTTCAGAGGGAACCACCGCCACCACCCTTACCACCCCGACAAAATGTGCCACCACCACCACCACGTGAGTATGAGGATGAGAATACTTACAGAGGTTTTGATGATATGGATGACGTGGAGGAGAGATATAGGCCTTGAGATAAGAGGTATGATTGGAGGCATGAAAGGAGAGATAAGCAATTTCATAGAGATCAGAGGCGAAGTGATAGGTATGGGTATGACAATGGGCATGAGTATGATGATCGAAGATAGATACCGCGGTGTGAGGGAGAGGATGAAGTAGATGGAGATTTGGGACATGTTAATATGAAAATTCCTTCATTCCAATGAAGAAACGACCCATAAACATATCTTGAGTAAGAGAAGAAAATCGAGCTAATTTTCAACTGTCATAATTATTCAGAGAGTGGCTTAGATCGGCAGTTATTGAATTCACGGATTACGCTCTGATTTGGTAGGATCAATTAGTTACTGACAGGAGAAGAGACCATGAGAAGTCTATTAAGAGTCGGTCAGAATTGAAGGCTCTCATGCGTAAGCGATTTATACCTAGTCACTACCATAAGGAATTGCACTAAAAGTTGCAGAATCTCTATCAAGGATCTATGAGTGTCGAGGATTATTATACGGAGATTGAGATTATTATGATTAGAACAAATATAATGGAGGATAGGGAAACCAGTATGACGAAGTTTTTGGATGGTTTGAATAGGTAAATAGCTAACATCGTGGAGTTGCACCATTACGTGCAGTTAAGGAGAAGAGTTGCACCATTAGTTTAGTTGAGCGAGTTCTTGCTTCTGCTTTGAGATTGTATTTATACACATTTAAGTAGCAAAGTACGTAAGGGATCAACGGCTGCGGTTTAATTGTAGATAAGTAGGTAACAGATTAACGGCTGTAGTTCATTTACAATTAATTTGCTTGTGCAAAGCCATGCAGTTTTTTTTCCCACTCTTTAATAATATCATTTCATTTGATTATTTCGTCCTTTTTCAATAATATCATGAAGTAGCAGCCGATGCATGCCAGCTAATAGCTTTCATAGTTATACCTGGCCGGCGGTCTGGTTCGGTTCCGGTCTGGAACCGAACTAGACGGTTCCCGGTTCTAAGAGTGTGGAACCGGAACCGAACCGGTTAATTCCGGTTCCGGTTCCATTCGATTTTTTTTCTTTTTTTATTTTTTTGAAAATAAAAAATTGAGATTGAAAAATTAATTTAATTTAAAATTATGAATTTGAATTTATATAATAAACTTATATAATTACAGTAAATTACAAATAAAATTCTTATTTAAAAATTAAATTTTTTTTATAAATTAAAGACCTTGAACTTAAATTTTTAAAAACTTAAGTTGCATATGTATCCTCCAATGATGAAAGGAATCAAAGCTCACGTAATTCCATTACATTTTAAAGATATTTCCCCATTGTAATTTTATAATTTTTTAATTATCAATCATCATTATCAATGCATGTTGATCATTCAGCTCCAGTTCTGCTTACACTTGCAGATGCATTGCCGATCTAGTCTTCAAATTCATCAGGGGCATCTTCTTGTTGCCTCAGATCAGCTCGGATCTAATCATCCACACATGTTGTTGCTTCTAGAGTGATTGGATGTAATGAAGAACCGTCTGACTTCCAATATATTGCCTCACATGCTAAATGTTTGCTCACCGCAACAGTGGAAACAAATGATGTCAATATTTCTTTAGCAATAATTGATAATACAAGATATACATTTTGATGCCGGTTCCACCATTCAAGGATTTGAAAATTTTACTAACTAAACTTTCAGTTGAAAACTCAAAATTTATAGATAAATAATTATCTAATTCCGGGTTATTAGTCGTGTTATCCCTATATTTTTTATTTCGTTATAGTAACCAATGATCACTTGCGCTAAGTCTTGATTGCATTACGGTTTCGCTACTACTAGATTGTCATACTGATTGCAAGTTATATCTTCTAATATAATCATTAAATAACTCTATCAAATCATTTTTTTATTTTAGCTATTATTCTTGTAATATCAGTTTCATCTACTATTCCTAAAATCCATAGTAAGCTTGTAAAACACTATTCAAACCTTCTAATTTAAATCTAGGATAAAAAACAATAGCAATAAGAATAAAATAAATGAATGTCTCTAAAATAATACAATCATTTTCGTTTCATAACATTAATAGCTTCAAACAAAAACATATCATAGGATCAAGACTTTCAACATGCTCATCGAGTCACCAACAATATTCAAACTTTCAAGAATAAATAATGTGTTGTAGGATAATAAACTCCGCTAAAAATATTTATAGCATCATTAAAAACTTTTAAAATTTCTAAAATTTCACAAATTTTATATTGACTAGGAAAAAGTGTGATATGTTGAGAAAAAAACTACATAATGCATCTTTGTATTGCAAACTTGACATAAAAGAAAATAAGTTGAATTCCAACGTGTTGGAACATCTCGTAAAAATTTTTCGGTTTAATACCATTTAACTTACAAAACTTGGCTCATTCTCTCCTGACTTGAGAATATGACCAAATACAATTAAGTGCTTTCTTAATAAGATCAATTAAATGTGATAATTTTTTCAAACCATCTTGAACACATAAATTAAGGACATGACATGTGCAACGAACATGAAAAAATCAACCCCTAAATTTGGTTCGCATATTTCTATTAAATCAGTGATTGATGCAGTATTTGCAGATGCATTATCAAATTCAATTATTAAAATTTCACCTAATAAATCATATTCATCAAAATTACTTTCATCATTCTATAAATATTATGTGCAGTATGTTGTTGATCAAAAACTCTAAATGCAATAAGTCATTTTTTCAAGTTCCATGATGCATCAATCCAATGACAAGTCACACCTATGTATGAGTGTGTTCGCCAATGATCACTCCAAATATCAAAACAAATAGAAAGTCGACATTTAATATCTCTAAATGTTTCATTTAAAATAATTTTATCATCTTTGTATAATTTAAAATTTTGACGTTTTGTTGTATTTCGAGTCATTTTACAAGCAGTAGGATTTAAAGCATTTTGAACGTAATTAGTAAAAGCAATTTTTTCACCAAAACTTAAAGAAAGATGTGTCATACAAGTTAATTTAGAAATTTCTTCTCTATTTTTAGCATCCATATATTTAAATAAATCTAAAGAACTCGTACCTCTACTAGATGATGTGTACCTGACAATTTGAGTTCAATGACATGATGTTTTTCCAGGTGTTTGATCACATTGCCATATCCACCAGTATATTGTAAAAAACCCACAACGGTTGCATACTGCTCTTGAACCTTCATCAGTGCGATTAAATGAAAATGAATTTTGAAAATATTTGAGGAACGGGACTTAACTTCTCGTTTCCGTGAACCAATACTAGGGTCACTCTTGGGTTGACACATTTGACATCGTGTTCTCAGATTAGCTTGTCATTTGTTGTTTAAGAAATTTTAATGAATTAGATAATTGAGAATGAGAGAATTGTAATTGTAGACGAGAGAATTGAGAATGAGAGAATTGTAGTAATTGAGAGAATTGAGAATTGAGAAATTGGTGTGTTGAAATAATGAAAAATGACCAAATATTTATACATTTTTAGAATAATTTTGTGATACCTAAAATGCCCATAAAATTAGCCGCTTTATTAATGTTATTATGTGTAATTTGGAAAATTCCCAAATTATTATTATTATTATTTTCGTTGGGGCAGGGAGCCAACGCTACTAGCCGTTGAGCTGGCCCCAACGGCTAGTAGCTATGGGGTTTGGAAGGGTTCCAACCGGAACCTACGGTTTCGATTGGAACAGTTGGAATCGCTGGAACCGTTCCAACCGGATCTGTTAGGGTCAGAACGCTAACCGAACTAGTCAATTACGATTCAGGTTCCGAACCGGTTGGAACCAGAACCGTCCGGTTCCAACCGGTTTGGTTCCGATTCGGAACCGGAACCTTGGCCGGGTCTATTCATAACATTAATTTACTTCTTTTTTTTATAAAAATAAAAATAAAAAAATGGCAAGATTTCTTTTCACGTACAAAATCTGCTCGATCTCTCTCTTTATAAAATTAATTAATTAAATTTTGTTGGTTGCTCCATTTTCATTAGTCAATTGCTAAAAAAATCATGTTTCAAGTTAAAAAATGCTTGTAACATCAGCTGCCGATGCTGCTGGTGGATATCATCATGTAAATTGATTTTACTTTATGTATATGTATATATTCCTAAATTATACAAAAATTAGAGTGGATGCACAATCTTCTATATTTGTTAGTGTAGAATAAATGAAATTTGTAAGTTGATTGGAGAGATTCCTAAAAAGAAGTAATTCTGTATAATCTATATTTGTTAGACACATATATCTAAGTACAATTCAATTTATTATTTCTTTTCATATCAGTTTAGATTTTTCTCGACTTCGCTTGACATATCGCATGTGGTAACATCATCGGGGCACTTAAAAACCTATGTTTTACATGTATACATCACTTCTTCTTTTTTTGAAATCATTGGAAACTCCGTCGTCAAACCACTCTTTTCAGCCTTAAGCGTAGCAAGTAAAAACCTCTGACTGTCTCAGACTCTTACAAGAAACGCACTCCCTGAATTCAAACTCATGTTCTAAAAGTTAGATCATAAACCATACACCACCAAATCATGCCCCTTGGGGACCGTGTATACACCACCTTAATCATATTTCTCTCATCTACTCATCTTATAGGTCATGTTATCTTACAAGGATAGGAGATGTGAGAGGAGAAAAATTTAAATTCCTTAATAATTTCCAATGTTTGGTTTGCATATTTAAGGTGAAATTTGATTTCCAATGGAATTCAAATTCCATGAAACGAGGGAATATGAATTCCTCATCAATAGCCAATGAATTTAAATTCCACGCCTATTAAATATAAAAGTTCCATAATTATCATTCAAATGAACTAGTTCTAGAATATTTATTATTAATTTATTTATTACTTCTGTAATATTCACGAAACTTGCTAATACATCAGAATCATTATTATATGTGAATAATTTATTACTAATTTATTGGACGGGGACCGGGACATGGTTCAAAATCGGGATCGAGGCCGAGGCTGGACCCGTGACTAGGGCTAGAACCCGGGACCCAAGACATGTGACCAGGGTCAGGATGGGAGAAGGGACCCGGGACCCAAGACCGGGGTCGGGACCCAAGACCGGGGCCGGGACCGATACTGGGCCCGGGACCCATCTCGACCTCGATTCCGGGTCTCGATCCTGATCCTCGATCCCGGTACTAATAATATAATATTATTTATTTTAGTTGTTTATTTCATATTTATAATATTTATAAAAATATATTAATATTATAAATAAATTATTTATATTTAATAATAATTTTATTATAAATATATTTAAAATTATTATAATTAATTAAAATAATATTGATAATTAAAATAATATTGAATAAAAAAATTACAATTTTAATTTAAAAAAAATTCTATTTTTAGATTATTTTAATTTAAAGTTTATTGATTTAATAAATTAATTATTAATATTAATTTATATTTTTTAGTACAAAAGAATAAATTTGTCCATAAAAATTATATAATGTTCTTTCCCCTTTAAATTTATTGTATTAACCAAATAATATAATCAAATTACATCATCATTTCATCTCCTCTCCTCTCCTTCCAACCAAATATCACCTTAATATTTATGTCACATGATTTGTTTTAGTAATTAATCATTTTCAGTGAGGTGGGTCTGTAGGTTGCTCCCTAATCATGTGACTAATGCATTGATAAATTTTCTATGCAGGGGGACAATGAAATTCTGGGTGGTCGACACAGATGATCGATTGGACTCCTAAATTTAATTTAAAATTAAGGGCTTCGAATTCATATAAATTTCAATTTTTTAGTATATAATATGTTTTTTTTTAATCGATAAGAGTTCATTTTAAGAATTCATCTAGGATCCTATAAAATTCAAAATAATTCAACTCCGCCCCTCGTGGCAGTACAGGTTTAGTGTTACATTTGCACGAATTATTCTATAGCATAGCAGCCGCATTAGGATGTTCACATGTCAGGTCGGGTCGGGTTTTTTAAAATTTGTGAGACCCGATCGGGTCGGGTCACGCGAAGGTGAAACCCGATCGAGTGCGGGTCGGGTCTAATGAATTAATTATTTTGAAATATAAATATTAGTTATTTTATGTCCCAAAAATATCATATATATAAAGTTTTTAATACAACAAAAATAATAAACAAATGAAATAAAAATAAAAACTTTAAAAAATAATAATAAAATTTTTAGAAAAAATAATAAAAATATTATAGGATCAGGTCGGGTTGGGTTGGGTTTTAATATCAAACCCATTGCCCAACCCGAAAAATTTTGAGTCGGGTCGAATGGAAAATTTGTAATTTTTTTTAGACCTGCACGGGTCAGATCGGGTCACATCAGATCGGGTCGGGTCGTGAGTTGACCCGACCCTATGAACACCCCTAAGCAGCATCATGTGCAAGGAAAAAAATCAACACCAAAGTTAGTCACTAACACATCAGATTTTAAAAACAATGTATGTATTTGCTTAAATTTTTCTCTGTGGCTTCAATTATTTTTCACTTATAGGTAAGCATTTTTTTAGTATGAAGTTAATTCATACTTAATATCATGATAATGATATAATATATGGTCATATTAACTCAATAATAAATTTAGAAAAATATTTAAGATTCAAGCCTTGTCAGAAACAATATGAAATTCTCATAACCTATCGAAACTCATATCCACACCTAAAACTATTTGTGGTCCTAGATATATTATGGAACCGGTCAAATTTTCCAACCTCTTAACATAAATTTGTAAATCCAAACTGTAAGATTATCATAATATAACGCAATACACAAAGTATCGCATAAGACCATTACAATAACAAAACAACAATATTACAAAACACAACCTAAAAATTTAAAACTTTTATGTCAGATCTACCATATGGAGTTCCATAAATCCTATGCTTATTGTTACAAAGTCCAAAGTACCTACACAGATGATTATATGCAGCAAAATATTATGGAGAGTTGTGATTCTTTAGTCCTTTAATATTTTGTTAAACTCTACGTTCAATGTAATAGCATATCCCTCCATTCGTTATATGTTGATATATTTTATATAATTGGTTTCAATGCATTCACTATATAAATATACATTAAACTTGGTAATCAAGTAAACTACCATTATAATTAGGAATAAAATACTATGTTTTTCATTCATGGCCATCTTGACATTACAAAAAGAGACTAATTTGAGTAGAGTTCATCAAAGAAAAAAATGAAAATAATGTATTCATAACCAAGAAAGTAAGCGTTTTTTAGTTTTTTTAATGTGAAGAATAACAAGAAGTGTTCAAGTATATTCGTTTTATCTAGTATTATATTTTTGTTTATTTTCCTTGGAGCATTAACTGAAGATGCAACATTTTGTTTACATGTGTGATGTTTTTATTTAGTTATTATCATTGGAGAGTGATTTAGGATTTGAATCACAATTTTTATATAAATTCATATTATTAGGTTATAAAAATAGAGAATAATTGTTGGTAATAATGTGATGAGCTCATGAGATTTACGTTCTTTGCATTTAAAATTTGTTTTCAATACCGCAGCAACGTGCGAGTAATCAATCATATAGTATATACAAAAATAATCTTCCAAGGATAAGATTAGGTAGACTTATTAATAGAAATGGTATATTTCATCTGAAGTTAGGCTTAAAATACCTGATAAAACAGATTTCATACTGAGCTCATCAATCCATCAATTATATTTAAAAATTATTTTTCTGAACTTTGATTCTAAAACACGACACCCCACATTTTCAACCAGTCAACATTTGAATACTATTATTATAAAATGTCAGGAAAAAAAATAAATTTTTAACTATAACAGTACTAATAAAATAAGTGTTTTGAATTATTTTTCAAAATATAAAGACTAAACAAATAATTAAACTAAAATATAGAAACTAAACACATTTTCAAAAAGAAAATTATCATGAAAAGTTTGTCTTGTGTCTCTCTTTGTATAAAAATCTTCCAACAAAATGATATTCATACAATAACACTTTGTACAACATTTTGTATAATCAAATGTCACAAGAAAAACCCAAAAGGGAAATAATTTTTTTTCCAATTAATTATAAAATATTGTAAGAATATCATTGTTGATCTTCTAAGGTATGGGGCACAGATAAAAGGAATTCATAGTAGGACATAAGAGATTAGTACCTGCTAGAGCTGTGAAGGATCATTAATACAATCAACAACAGCAATCCCAAACTTCAACTCTGGACATAGAGAAGGTATTTGAAGTACCAAACCATCAAGATAGAAAGGTATTTGACTTAGAGCTGTGGAGGATCATGACAGTCACTTTAGCACATTAAGTAAATTGATCTTACTTAGAACAACAAGCTGATGTAAGTCCCAATAATCTTAAAAAGAGGTTACCTTTGGTCTTCAGATGCAGCACATGTCCTCGTGATTACGCTTTCAAGCCATCGACCCTTAATCAATTAGGCCAAAACATTTTCAGAGGCAGTTTTTTTGCTTTTATTGTAAGAACCTAGAACATTGGACATTAAGAACCATACAAGATACTGCAAAAGCATTCAGGCCAGCTTGGAGTGGTTCTTTACCCAGGAAATTTAGAAATGCAAACCGTTAAAGAGAACTTAAGAAACAGAAAATTCATGTTTCTCACTAACTATTCTCTGAAGCATCACTTTCCAGAAATCATGATCCACAAGTCTCGGAGCCTCAGGCGTCAAATTTTCCTTATGGTATCTATGTATTCTCCTGAAATCACTTCTCTCAGTTTCTTAATAAAAGTATCCTCACAATCACTAGCTGAAGATACAATGGACAACCCCGTGGCAATAAGTACAAAATTCTCTCCATTTCCAACATCAATTTCATACAACTCCTGAAAAACCTCCCGAAATTGATTTATCAACATTTCATAGAACTCCTGTTTGAGGAATCACATTTATAACAAAAATCCCAAAATCACTCAGAATCAATCTAGAGGCCAAAAGTACATCTTTCTGACAAATTCCAAAGGCGGAGCACTTATACCATTTCTAGCACCACCAGAATCTAAATCAACCATCATAACGTCAAATTAATATCATCATTATCCATAAATTACCATCCTTTAGGCTACAAGAGCCAGATGAATCAAAATTCTCCCCCATATTTTGACGAGCAAGTTTCTCTATGAACTCTATAGCATCTCCAACAAAACCCGAAGAAACTCACCCTCTTCCAATCCAAAATACCGCCTGGCAACCCTCAAAACTTCTTCATCCATTTCTACTCCAAAGACCACAAAATCCAATTGGGTTCTCATGAAACTAACCAAAGCCCCGCCACCAACTCCAAAACACAAAGCTTTCGGCCTAAACCCAAGTCGAATACGCTCTCCAATATAAGAACCAATCAAAGCACAGCTTGCAACCATTGGCACCAAATATACTGTACCAAAGCCCCAATATCAGGCCTAAGCATAAACTTGTCTCTATTTTTTATCGAATCTAAAGAAAAAACCCGCCTCAGGCACCACCTTAACCTCTGTTTGAATAAATTCGGCATTCTTTTGAACCTCAATCTCCTCCTAAACTCTCTCTTTTGACACCCGTCACTCTCAATCTCATCTCAACATCTTCAACAAGCATTTCACCAACAAAATCACCAACAATTTCTCTAAAACCACACTAGAAACAACATTATCTTCATAAGTCAAAACAGGTACATCGTAAATCCATTTTGAAACAAAATTTTCGAGACAAAGCAATTACCAGAGGCTTTACACTATCCTCCAGTCTGTTCTGACCAAAAGCGTCGAGTTTTGCAGAACGGTGGCAAGTGATGGGTGAATCGGGAGCGTCGATGGGGTCGTCACCGATTAATATAAGCCGTGAGATCTGTGGGGAGGTGAGGAGAAGCTGGAAATGGCCTGATTCCGTTGAGAAGATCCAGTCGTGCTCGCGATGCTTGGGAACGAACATGAGAGCTACTTGGGGTGAGTCGCTGAATTGAACCGGTGAGTCGAGGACAGCGACTCGGAGGAGCTGATTACTTTGTTGATCGTGAGAGAGAGGGGGACTGGGAATGGTGAAGGCTATGAAGCGTGATGGGGTTATGGTTTCGAAGATGCCCATGTCGAGAGCCATTAATTTACCAGTTGACGGTAAGCAAAAATTCGCGTCTGCTTGGTTAAACGAGGGGAGGGGAGTGTAATGATTTTAATTAAATATATGTTTGGTTAGGGGAGAGGAGGGGAGGGGAGGGTAGGCCGGTATGTAGGGTTTTTTAATTAGATATATGTTTGGTTCAAGAAATGAATGGAAGAATTTTAAAACTAATTTACTATTTTATATTTATACCTGTTATAATAAAATTAAAACAATATATGTTTATATTATCTTTGAATTAAATAAAGAATAAAATTAAAATTAAAAGCTCTACACAATACATGTTATTAAAAATAAAATTAAAACACAGCATCAAACCAGTATCTATGAATAGATAAAGAAACACTGTAAAATATCCAAGTTTATAACATAAATTACTAAAATGATTAAGTTAAGATAATACGCAAAATGTTAATAAGGTTTCAGCAAAATAACAATCATTAAGCTCAAGTCTTTAATGAAATGTATCATCTCTCTTAAGAGTCAAAGACCATTCGCATGATCACTGCCTTACGTGCTTCCGCTGGACATTAAAGAATTATTCTAAGTTTGTCAGCATCTTTCATTAAAGAGTAATAGATCTTAGGCAATGAGTTTGTATCACATCCACAATCATTGATTAAATTCCAAGCTTCTTCCCCAGAATTGGAGGCAGCTCATAGTTATGGCGTTCTCTCATTAATATATATCCTTCTCTTATTGCTTCATTCCCTTCTCTCAAAGCCTCTACAACCACATGAGTGGTGAAAAAGAAAACATAGGACGTAACCGAAAAAAAGCACACATGAGTGGTGAAAAAGTGTTGACAAAAGAAAATCACCCTAGAGCGAAACCGCCCTGGAACGAAGGGATAAAGGAAAAAGGACTCAGGATGACCGAAACAGCGATTAGAGCGACAAGAACTCAGGACGACCGAAACAGCGATTAGACGACAAAGGACTCAGAACGACCGAACACATGATGCAGTTAATCCCACGATTACAGCAGTTAGACAGTTTCTTTCCACGATCAGGCAGTTATGGCGCACAACTCAACGGTTGGAGGCATAACCCAGCAGTTGCAAGGAAGTTATGAGCCGAAACCGTCCGAGCAGTTTACAAATTCCACTATAAAAGGCCCACTCATGCGAAGATTTGAGCCCCCGATCAAATGAAGACTCAAACGAGCATATTTTTATTTTTCATTTCTTAGTTTCATAGTCCTTATGACTGTCATTTGTGTGCTTGTGCCCCTTAGAGGCTTATTCACTTAATCAAACACCCATTGTTGGGATTTTGTCTCAGGAGGTTTGAACCTTACACTTTCTTTCTTCAGACAAAAAATTACGCAAACAGTTTTTGGCGACCACAGTGGGAGAATTGGTGTAAAAAGTGGAAATGCCTCCGAAAAGAAACACTCAAACTGGCTTAAGTACGGAGGAAGGTGGACTGGAGCAAACCAACCAGCCCTACGTTCCAGCCGTAGTGGGCCATTTCGAGGGTATGGCAGACGCTAGTCGATATGAACATGTGCGAAAGCTCAGCCCTAACGCGGTTCGCGCATTGTTCGGTGAATTCACGCAGGATGTTGTCGAGCAGGTTAGGCTTCAAAATGCTCACATCATAGATAAGTTTACTTCGACTAGTAACTCACATTATGAAAATATGGCCAAACACTTAAGCTCATTAAATGAGTTAATGGCCAAATGTGTAAACGGGGTGACAGCCCTACCGTGGACTACACCTCCTCCTGCACCAAGCAGTCAGGAGGCTGGCCCGAGCAGTATTCCTCTGCAAGGGGTCACTGTCCCTACGACCTCCAATGAGGGAATAAGTCCTGGGGGCAATGGCCCGCATCTAGGGCCAAACCTACACCAAGAGCCAAATATGGTACAACATGAAGTGGTGTTGCCCCAAGGCCTACAGGCTTCTCAGGGACAGAACCACGACTATGTCCCACTTGTGAGAGGACCGCAACCGCCACCCATAATAATGCCATTTAATGGCAATGATATGTTGAGAGAACAGATGACCGAGATCCTTCAAAATCAATTCGGTCTGGGAATACGGCCAATTCGGCCATTGTATCGGAAGCCATATCCAGATTGGATCGATGTGGCGTACCTGTGGCCTAGAAATTACAAAATACCAGATTTTTTCTGTTTACAGGGTCTGGGGAAGTTTCTACCATGGAACACATAAGGCGATTTACCCTTCCGTGTGGAGAAGCAACTGATTTCCATAAGCTGAGGTTATTCCACGGCTCACTGTCAGGAGTAGTTTTCTCCTGGTATGTCAGCCTGCCACCCAACTCGATAGAAAATTGGCAACAAATGGAACAACTATTCCACGCGTAATTCTACAAGGCCGAATCTAAAGTGGCTTTAGCCGATTTGGAAAACTTGAGACAGTTACCTGGAGAATGGGCCGAGACGTTCTTACAAAGGTTCAAAGTGGCTCGAGGCCGATGTTACGTGCCTTTGCCAGAAAACGAATTTGTGAGAATCGCCCAAAGCTGTCTCAATTTCGATCTGAAAAATAAATTTCAAGATCGTGAATTTTGGGACCTCCCCCAACTCACCACTAGTGTGGTGCGTTATGAACGGTTATTAAGAGAGTAGGAGCAAATTAAAACTCCAGCAAAGGAACTTATTACATGAGCGTCGATTATGAAATAGGCGAAATGGATATCGAATCGGCCGACTTATGTTTGGCCGAATTGGTTAAAGGGAAGCCGTACGTTTGTAAGGCGTGGGCTGAACCCCAAGCCAAATAAAAGAATGACAAAAAGAGTATGAACTTCTCGTTCGATATCACGAAAGTCTATGCCATATTCGATCAGTTGTATAAAGACAAGCAAATTAGGTTGAGCGATCGCCACACATTGCCAAGCGCCGAGCAGATCAGTGGTAAAAAATATTGTAAGTGGCATAATGTGTGGTCCCATTCAACTAATGATTATCTTGTTTTTCGGAATATTTTGCAGGATGCCATAGAATCTGGACGAATAACGTTCGAAAAAAAGATGGCAGTGGACGACAACCCTTTTCCAAAGCCAGTGGAATTAAACATGATCAACTCGGACCTTACTAAAATGAACTTGCCAAAGTTCAAGTTGGTCCTAGATGAAGAACATGATTGTCATCGTCCAAGTGCTCTGGAAAGGATTAAAGCACCCCAAGAACAGAAGGATCGGCAAAATCTCTGTGTACGGTGCAAAAACAATATAGAGTGGATGAGAGAGTTGGAGGATACTTGCGAAAGGCCTATAAAGAAAGAGCCGGTAGCATGGCAGCCACAAACATTCGCACCAAGGTTCTAGGGTGAGAATTCAAATTTTGTCCAAAATGTGAGGATGTTTTGGCTGAAAATTCATCGGCCCAACGTATGACATTCGTACCATAGGCCGTATTTGGGACAACGTCCAGGAAGGAACTACCCTCATGTGGACGAAATGACAATGACACAACTGAGGCGGTACCAGAGGAATTACGGCCGTATGATGCGCCAACAAGGTAAAATAAAGGTCACCACAGGCCATAGTGCTTATGCAGGGAAGAAAATAGATGTAAGTAGTAAAGAGAGTGACGATAGAGAATGGACAACAACGAACTGCGAGGAGCGTACCAAGTTTGATAGACGAAAACGGGACAAGACAGACGACGAAGAACCCCATATTGTCATTCAGTTCGGCAGTATGCCACCGGTTGTGGCTAATCATTACTTGTTGTCCGAAAAATTCAATGGGGACAACATCGGAGGGTCTGGAAATAACGAAGATGTTTATAATGGTGATGAAACGAAATTTGCCGCACTCTCTATAATAGATAGAGAGGCTTCAGACGAGGAAATGACTTACGTAGAAGAAGAAATGGACATCAGGACCGAAGCACGAAGAAGGGGAATATCACAAAATTGACTTCTCAAAGAACTGTATGAGGCCGAAAACCCTGTAGTCGAAACACTAGGACAAGACCTAGGACGATCCCCATACCTCGTCCTAAATGGAACGCCCAAAATAAAACGGACCATTACCAATGCAGAAAAGCGAAGACTAGTTGTCAATAATGTTTCTCACAATGCGCCGGTCACATTACCACATTCTAGATGGGACATGGAGGGAGAACTGCCTCTAGCCAATGTCGGGAATGAACCAACAATGGAGGTAGGCCTATCAGGGAAAGTGATATTCCCAAAACCACCACCACAAATGACTAAACATTTGCGGCCGTTGTATGTGAAAGCAAAGGCCAACGGGATACCCATCGCCAAGGTGTTGATTGACAATGGAGCAGCCATCAATGCGATCCCGGTTAGGATGCTGGGGAGTTTAGCAAAGTCAGAAGACGATCTCATCCCTACGGAAGTGCTGCTAACAAGTTCCAATGGAGAAGCGACAACGGCCAAATGGGTCTTCCCACTAGACTTGCAAGTGGGGAGTACTACGAAGACAGTAGTGTTCTTCATTATAGATGGTCCAACCACGTATAATATGCTCTTAGGACGAGACTGGATACACGACAGCCGATGCATTCCTTCATCTCTTCATCAATGCCTAGTTTTCTGGACCCAGAGAGACAAAGTGGAAATAGTACACGCCGACAACAAGTCTTTCGCTGCAGAGACAAATTCGGCTGAATACTTCATGTACGAAGGAAATTACGGGCCGAACAGAGTTCTGAATGAAGGGGAAAATTCGGCCATTGTGGCTCAAAATGAGGAGCCATACCCTGCAGGTCTGCTAAATGATTTGTTCGCGCAAACAAGGCCACCACAGTGGTTTTTAGAGCCAACGCACAACAATTCAAATGAAAAGCATACATAGTAAAGAATAAACCGCACTCGCGGCCACCAGGGCCAATCTAATGGCCTATGTAACGGAACGAGAAAATGAGGCCGGAGCTCAGGCCGTAATTTCGGCCTTAAGGGATAAATTGTTAGCACACCAGACATAAGACAGAATAAGAGAGGCATGCGGGGTAGATTGTTTGATGGAAGGAAGTCACAAGAGCGAACAACCACTGGAAGAATAAGAATATGCTCTGAACGGACGGCATAAGGCGAGCGTCTCGAGGGGACATGATGTATTGGACGAGGTCAATCTGGGGAGCGAAGACGATGGACGTATCACTTACATCAGCAATGAACTAGAGGCACAGGTACGCGAAAAATTGATCAATTTATTACAAAGTTATAAAGATTATTTTGCTTGGGACTACAATGAAATGTCTGGTTTAGATAGAACGTTAGTAGAGCATATGTTGCCAATCATGTCGAGCCATAGACCACATAAACAACCTCCCCGGAGGTTTGCACCCAATGTCATGCCTGAGATTAAGAAAGAATTGAACGCCTTTTGGAGGAGAAATTCATTAGGGCGACCAGATACGTAGAATGGTTGTCAAATATCGTCCATGTCATGAAAAAGAATGGAAAGCTAAGAATATGCATAGAATTTAGGAATTTAAACTTGGAAACACCAAAAGATCAATACCATATGCCGACGGTAGATTCCCTAGTAGACTCCACAATAGAGTATCAGGTGTACTCTTTATGGATGGGTATGCAGGTTATAATCAGATCTACATCGCCGAAAGCGATATACATAAAACGGCTTTTAGGTGCCCATAATCTTTAGGATGTTATGAGTGGGTGGTGATGCCATTCGGTCTAAAAAACGTTGGGGCTACTTACCAGCGAGCCATGAATCTAATTTTCCATGACATGATCAGTAAATTCGTAGCAGTCTATGTAGACGATATAGTGGCTAAGTCTGTGACCATGGACGAACATTTTAGCCACTTGACGATGGCTTTTGAGCGAATGAGGAAATTTAAATTGAAGTTAAACTCTGCCAAGTGTGCTTTTGGGGTGAGTGCGGGAAATTTCATGGGTTTTCTAGTACACCAACAGGGAATTGAGATTGATACCAATAAATCTCAGGCAATCACTGAAGCCGAACCACCCCGAAATAAGAAAGAGTTACAAAGATTTCTAGGGCAAATTAACTTCTTAAGAAGATTTATCTCTAACTGTGCAGGGAAAACTAAAGTGTTATCGTCTCTATTGAGGCTAAAGGATAAGGACGAGTTCGTCTGGACCGAAGAAAATCAAAAGGCTTTCGAGAGCCTGAATAAATATTTGTTACACAGCCATCAGTGATGGTACCCTCTGTGCCAAGACGGCCAATGAAGTTATACATATCAGCTGAGGAGTAGTCCATAGCTGGGATGATCACGCAAGACGATGACATGGACGTCGAAAGAGCCATCTATTACATCAGCAGACAATTGCTGAAATATGAATGTAATTATTCTCCAATGGAGAAATTGTGTTTGGCTTTATATTTTACATGTACTAAATTACGAGCCTATCTTAGGCCGACTACAGTGTACTTGATTACTAAAGTTAATATTATAAAGTACATGTTCTATCGTTCTATTTTGAACCAAAGAGTTGGTTTCTGGTCATTATCATTGTCAGAATTCGATATACGGCATGAGCCTCAAAAGGCTGTTAAAAATCAGGCCTTAGCAGATTTCTTAGCCGATCACCCATGTTTAAGTACCATTAGAGAAATGGAAATGGAATTAGATGAATGCAGCTTGAAACCATTGACGATGTATTTTGATGGATCTAGCACGACGAAAGGAGCAGGTATATGAATAGTCTTGGTCAGTCCATTGGGAGAATCATTCCGTTTTATTGTCAGGTTGGACGAATATTGCACCAACAACCAGGCCGAATACGAGGCATTGATATTTGGGTTGGAAATACTCCTCGATATGGGAGTAACACACATGTCCATTAGAGGATACTCGCAACTAGTAATCCAACAGGTAGTGGGAACCTTTAAATGCCAAAGCTCATCGGTCATGGCATTATCAGATGTAGCCAAAGAATTACTGGCTCAATTTGACTTTGCGGAGCTAGAACACGTTCCAAGGATGAAGAATGAAGTGGCCAACAATTTGGCCCAAGCAGCTTCAGGATATAAACAGACAAGCATAGACAGTGTATATAGGAGCGAAGAGGTCAAGCCAGCCCTAATGAGAAGAAAGAGGGTGACGGATGTCAGGACCGTTGAGGTCCAAGACGAGGACGATTGGAGACGAGAGATCAAAGAATTTCTAAGACAGCCCGAAAATGTGAAAGATCGAAGGCTGAAACTCAAAGCCTTGAACTATGTGATGTTGGGAGATGTGCTATATAAAAAACGCCAAGACGGTCTGTTGTTGAAATGTGTAGGGCCATCAGAATCCAAAACCATTATGGCCGAAATACACGAAGGTGTTTGTGGGGATCACCAGGCCGGAATAAAGATGAGGTGGTTGATCATACAGAGTGGATATTATTGGCCGAAAATGGGAGAGTCATACATATCGTATGCCAAAGGATGTGTTGCTTGTCAGAAGCATGGGCCCATTCAGAGGGCACCGGCAACTAAAATGGTCTCTGCCATTAAACCATGGCCGTTCATAGGATGGGCGATGGATTTGATAGAAAAAATCTATCATGCATCTAGCAAGAGACACACCTTCATTATCGTTGCCACAGATTTCTTTACCAAATGGGTGGAAGCAATTCCGGTAGTAGAGATCTCTCAAGAGCAAATTATCAAGTTCATAAAAGAGCACATCATTCACCGATTCGGTATACCACAAACAATAATGGTGGATCATGGTACTTCATTAAATGGCGAGAAGGTAAAAATATTCCTGGCCGAATACGGGATCCGGCTAGTAAACACTACTCCCATTACCCCCAGTCAAATGGCCAGGCAGAATCGTCCAATAAAACCCTTAAACGTTGATTCAGAAAATGGTAACAGACAATGCCAGGAAATGGGACGAATGTTTGAGTCAGGCTTTATGGGCATATAGGACGTCACCACGAACGAGTACCTCGGTCACGCCATTTGAATTAGTATATGGTCAAGAGGTCGTATTACCAGTTGAAGTTAATGTTGAATCCACTAGAGTGACATTGCAAAAGGAATTGACGAAGGAGGACTACAGCGAAGCAATGATCCAAAATTTATTGGAATTGGACGATATTAAATGCGATGTCATGAATCGTCTGGAAGCACAAAAGAAAAAAATGGCTAAGGGATATAATCAGAAAGTCATTGCTAAATCGTTCAGAAAAGGCGAATTAGTGTGGAAAACTATATTGCCATTTGGTGCCAAAGATCCGTCATATGGCAAATGGTCGCCTAATTGGGAAGGCCATTTCGAGGTAAAAAACGTGTTGCCAAACAGGGCATATCATTTAAGGAATTTGAATGGAAAAGTACATATTAGAGCGATAAACGATAAATACTTGAAAAATATGTGCCCTCATTATGGGAGCACGAGAACGTAATGTCTTTGCAATAAGGACAAAGCTAAGAAATATAAGAACACAAGAAGAAAACGTCCTCAAAAGTACAACGCCTGGACGATGAAACGTCATATATTATTACATAATTATTGGCCAACCGAAGATCGCTGAAGCTCGTCAGGTGAATCCTTCAGAATTGAGAACTTCTTCCCCAGGTTCTGCCACTCTCTCAGCATCCCAACATTGGTTTTTCACTAGATCGGCCAAGCCCTTCTCAAAACCAACTCGGGCCAGGGCAGAAGTGATTTTGGGAAGCTTAGCAGTTTATCTAGCCGCTCATTTAGCAACCGACAGAAACCTAAAATCTGTGATTTTTCCTTTACATGAGTCAACACGAGTCGTTCCCCGGTAGCATCGTTCAGGCTGTCACCATTATTGTTACGCGTGGCAGAGGAGAAAATAGAGTTGATGTGACAAAACCATCATGTTGTAGGCTTACTTTCGGTAAAGTCAGGCCTAGGGCAGAGAACCCGTCAATCGGTCAGGTAGCACATGGGAAGCATTGCAAATGAGAACGGTATCATATTTTGGAAGTATATAAATGGGAGGGTTAAAGAATATGCTCTTAATAGCAACTTGTAAATAATAGAAAAATAACGACTGTAACATCTTTCAACTGCTCGGCCATAGGCCAATCCTACTCAGAACATCTTGGCTTGGTCTCATAACCAAACAAATCATTATTGAATGAGGATTTATCCCGGAAATGGCTTTCCCATATTAGCCCCTGAGACGAAAATCAACCGTCAAGATTTGGCGCCGTCTGTGAGGAACCGAAGAAAAACAACTTCCATAGTAAGACGATAGTGGGAGGTAGAGACCATAGGTTGGGGAATAGTTCAATAGCAGAATGGATGGAAGGGGGAAGAAACAGAAGGAGCAGAGCAGAGCCGGCAAAAGAAAAGATATGTATGGAAAAGGGGCTGTCGGAAACAAAAGCTTTTCTTTGATGAGTTGTGGAATGGAATGTAAGAAGGTTAGCCAACGGCCATCCACACAGGTTGAGTTGTGAAATGGAATGTAATGGTTTGGATGGGTTACGTCCGTTGGCAGCGGCTGACCGATTTCCTCTGTGGGAAGGTACTGCACCCCCGGTCTCACAGATTACCTGTATTTAAAGATCGGTCAGGTAGCTAGCTAGCCGAGGGCGAGAAAGAATGCCCATCGGGCCAGTCCTCAATCAGTGCAGTTGCCTCCCCTGAACGAGAAGAAATAGTGCCAGTCCTCAATTAGGGCAGCCAAACGAGAAGAAAAAGCGCCAGTCTTCAATGAGTGCAGCCGAATGATAAAAAAGAGCGGGGAAATGAGGAAGAAATTATAAAGTCGCCCTAGACATGTGTCGTAACGCGAGGACTTGTAGGCCGACGTCTATTATCTTGATATGAAAAAATTCACCTCGATCTCATTTCCAAATTCAATCAAGGTGAATTTGAGGGACAATTGTTGACAAAAGAAAATCACCATAGAGCGAAACCGCCCTGGAACGAAGGGATAAAGGACAAATGACTCAGGATGACCAAAACAGCGATTAGAGCGACAAAGAACTCAGGACGACCGAAACAGCGACTAGAATGACAAAGGACTCAGAACGACCGAACACATGATGCAGTTGATCCCATGATTACAGCAGTTAGGCAGTTTCCTTCCACGATCAGGCAGTTATGGCGCACAACTCAACGGTTGGAGGCATAACCCAGTAGTTGCAAGGAAGTTATGAGCTGAAATCGTCCGAGCAGTTTACAAATTCCACTATAAAAGGTTCACTCATGCGAAGATTTGAGCCCCCGATCAAATGAAGACTCAAACGAGCATATTTTTATTTTTCATTTCTTAGTTTCATAGTCCTTAGGACTGTAATTTGTGTGCTTGTGCCCCTTGGAGGCTTATTCACTTAATCAAACACCCCTTACTGGGACTTTGTCTCATGAGGCTTGAACCTTACACGTTTTTCTTTCTTCAGGCAGAAAATTGGGTAAACAAAAAGCAAACATATTGTCAGATCTAGCACAAAGACTAGTCTTCATTGAAAAAGTAAACAAACAATCTAGCAATATTGGTTGATACTACAGAGACTAAAGAGCAGTATAAATTAAGAGCACACATGTTACAAACAAAGAAAAAGCAAATACGCACCTGAGAGAATAAAAAACAAAGAAACGACGTAACCCGAAAAAAAAAAAAACAAATACTAGAGTTTGAGTGGTGAAGCAAATATAAGAGAGATTTGTAATTATGACAATTTTGGATTTTAATGTATAAGTATGGATAATTTAGTCATTGTATTTAAAATTTTAATTGCTCACTTTCTCTCCCCTCCAAAACCCCCCACTTTTGGAGGGGGAGCTAAAATTGGCTTATGATGGATTTTGCTCCCATCCCATCCCCTCTCATCCCCTTAAAAATCGAACAAAACAAACATATTTTAAAATAATCCATCCCCTCCCCTCCAAAACCCCCAACCAAACACACTGTACGTGTGAAGACCGATGTAGAAGTGGTCATTTTGTGTATTATATATTTTTGTGCCGGCATCAATGAATGTGGTTTGATGTAAAAAAAACTTAGCATTTAGCTGTCAGGTTTTGAGTTCGAGTCCAGTGTTATATTTCTTTATAAGAGTCCGGGGCAGCCAGAAATTTTACCTGTTCTGTTTTGACTCGGGTCGGATAATTTGACAGCAGAGTTTCCCACGTTTCCAAATATATATATAATATATATATATTTGTGCCGTTTTTAGTTAGAAATTTATATTCATCACCCGCTGTTGAGATGTGAAGATCACACCAGTCTCGTAATTTTATTTGTATATAAGTAGGTTACTATAAATTGTATATGTTGTATAAGTATTCATTGTTGGGGGTCGTTTTGGGACTCTTAGGGTCGGATCGGTGTCCTGTGCAGCGGAAGTGTGTCTAACCCATTAATATCAAGTATGAATGTACATTTAAATAATTTAATGAAATACTTTATTCAATTAAGAGTGCATAAGAAAAATTCGGGGCTGAATCGGAGTCCGAAAACTCAAAAACGGGAGAAAATAATTTTTAGCACAAGCGTGCGCGTACTGTAGCGCCTATCACACATCTTTTTTTCATTTGCTTACAAATCATTTGATTTAAGCATCAACTCTTGGTTTCCAGTAGGGGTGTTCATAGGGTCGGGTCAACTCGCGACCCGACCCGTGCGGGTCTATAAAAAAAATTTACAAAATTTCAACCCGACCCGAAATTTTCGGGTTGAGCAACAAGTTTGATACTAGAACTCGACCCGACCCGACCCTATACAAGTTTTACTATTTTTCTAAAATTTTTATTATTTTTCTAAAATTTTATTATTATTTTAAAAAAATTTACTATTATTTCATTTATTTATTACTTTTTTGTAAAACTTTTATATATATGATAATTTTGGGACATAAAATAACTAATATTTTATTTCAAAATAATTAATTCATTAAAAAAATATTATTTTTAAATGACCGACCTGACCCGAACCCGATCGGATTCCACCTTCGCGTGACCCGACCGGATCGGGTCTCACTAAATTTCTAAAAAACCCGACCCGTGAACACCCATAGTTTCCAGAGAGAACTTCCAACCTTCCTTAAACACTTTCAAACACCCAAAATTTAATTTTTAATATCAAAACCAGCATCAACACATGTTAAAGAATAAAATCATGTTTTTCAAAATATCAAATATTTTTATAAAAAAACATAAATTTATTCTAATTACTCACATGCGTCAATTTTGAATCTAAAACACAAACCAAATTAGAATCTCCCTTTAATGAACAATTATAGGTCACTCAAATGTGGTCAAGTGATTATAGAATGGTAGTCATAACTTCAAGCTATTATATAGAGTTCCAAACTCTAATTTAAAGTTTCATGTCCAACATGAACATTTTGACTCAATCACAAGCATATTGTGTTCATACTTCCAAATCAACCATACATAATTTATTAGCCTAATTTCAATATCAAACTATGTTATTATGTATCAAATACATAATACATCATTATATGTTTCATTAATGAAAACAACTCACTAATGAAAACATAGTTTTAGAAAAGATCAAACTCACAGAATAAGTTTGATTCCAAGATCCAATCTTCTTCTCCTTATTGAAATGTTGTAGAGAACTTCCAAAATTAGCAAGTTTGACTCCAAAATCCAATCTTGATTCTAATGCTAGCAAAACTTCATTCCAATGTCCAATCTTGAATTCTCCTTATTGAAATGTTATAGAGCACTTACAAACTTATCTAAACACTTCTTACTTGGGCTAATATTTCTAATTCTTGCTTGTTGTAGATTTCACAAGCTTAATTTTCTTAAGCTCAAACTTAATTAAAAACTTGCTCAAACTTGCCTTTTATAGCAAAACTTATGCAATTTTTAATTAATAAAAGTTCTAATCAACTTTTAGGTGGACTTAATTCAATTGTCCAAATATGTATAATTAGGTGTGACTAATCACTTTTGTCTACCACTTTGATTTAATCCAATTAAATCAAGTCAAATACACATATTATACATATTTGTAATGACCAAAATATCTTCCAATGATAGAGATATTTATGAAATTACAACAAAATCCTTGTGTGATTTTGGATTAATCCAATTGGGTCAAAGTAAATAATTATGTGTTAATTATCCAATAACACATAATTATTTTAGTTGATAATTATAATATCAAATATTATTTATTATCAAAAAAATTCGGCTATCCAAGTGCTCAATGAGTACACTTCATATTGTGGGACTCTCTACGTCTAGACATGTTCGTCATATAAGTCTAGTTTATATGTACGCAATTCGGCCACCTCCGAACTCGTGAAGAACAAGAACGACCTTTCTGAACCATATAAGTCGAAGTCATCACATATGTTTAGCAATCCATCTGTCGTAGGCTATCCTAGTTGTGCTTAGGAAACATAGATTACACCGTCAAATTCCAAGGCGAACATCTTATGTTGACATGTCCACGACTCTTTACAACTAATCAGAATACCATTTATGATATATACGATCCACCTAGGTAATCGGTTTTGGCCAAAGTCTTAAGAATTGTGACTTACTCACATTGATACCTATCCCTCTTATGGTACACATACATGCCAACATATCTTATTTTGATACGCACTTGATTAACGAGTAAATCGGTACACACCCAATGAACATCTAGCAGTTATACCATGAAATGTCTCTGACATATATGGCATCAAAGTGTGGAGGATCACACACAAAATCAATGATACCTATAATCAAATGATCACATATGTTACTCGACTCGAGGAGATTCCTATTGACGGTGATGTGTACTTCCAACTATTTGGAATCACATGTGAGTCATTCAGTATTCGCTCCAACAAATACCCACATGTCTATATGAGCTTCTCTTGCCCATGGTATATCGAGTTAAAAGATTGAAACTCCAATTCCAATATACGATATATTCTAGTCTTTTAGGTTATGAAAATTCGACTATATTCGAAAACCAACGACTATGAATATTTATTTTAAGAATAATTTATAATAATAATAATATTTCAATGTCGGACCACCTAGTGTCCAATATTACTAATGACTATTCTAAGGTCGATTTCATTCTCAACATAATTATATATAATATATATATATATATATATATATATATATATCAATTTAATATGCGAAATGACATTACCATTAATAAAGCTGAAATGGAAATGTAGTTATTTTATTAATAAATAATAAAATATAATGTACAATATATCATTTGGATTGGCGCTCCAAACACCAACTCTAACATTTATAAATAATTATTCTAGGTGAATTTTTTACCTTATAATTGTGTCGCTCGAGACGATATATGATTGAGTTTTCTTACTTTCATTATGCAATAAATCTTCAAAAAATGAGGAAAAAAAGAAACAGAATATGATGAAGACATCCGAAGGTGCATTACAGCGACCCTCGTTTTTACAATATCATTTGTACATTTTGGAGATGTGTGTGAACTATTTAACTCGCACAGTTTTGTTTCGTAGAAAGACTTATCGTGTGAGAGTGATTATTGTACATGCACGACTGTAATCTAAGCGTTCAATGACTGATCGTTTTCTATAAATCGTACATATCTTTTTGTAGTTGGTTATATGCATGTCAATGGGCCGGACCGGGCCCGGCTATAATAAGCCCGACCCGAGCCCATGAAGAAATAATTAGGCATTACCCCGGAAAAAGTCAGGCACGAGCTGTTGTCGGGCCGGTCGGTCTCGGACTCGGACTAGGCTTTATCCGGCCCAGTTTTTAAATATAATATAATATATATATATATATATTTAAGCTCGGGTCCGGGCTTTTTGAGTTGAGCCCGGCTCGGGCCTCTAATCCTAAAGACCGGCCCGAGTTTTTTTTTATCTCGGGCCGGGCCGAGTCGAGCCAGGCCGGACCAGGCACATGTTTTTTTGCCATGCATAGTTGGTTGGACTTGAACCTAGTATCTTCATTCATTGATACCCAAATGAGCCTTTTTTTTTTTTTTTTTTGAAAATATTGGAAATTCCGCTGCTAAACCACCCGATCCAGGTTTAAGCGGAGCAGATATAACCTATGACTGTCTAAGACTCTTACAAAAAAATGTACCTCTTGACTCGAACCCAGGATCTGATAACCAAATCTTAAGTTTTTTGCCACCAAATTCCTTGGGAAAAAAAATCAACCATTCGTTTGGGTCAATTTAGAAATGGGCCAAAAGAATTAAAGCAATTATGAGATTTTTTGGAAATTAAGGTCTTGTAAATTTATGGGTTTTTTTTTTCTTAATTAATAAGACATATATAATTTTATAAAATTATGATTAGAGTTAAGTCGAGGATATAAAATCTAGCCAAATTAGGGCCAAGACTTCAAAATTTATTTTGATCAAGCACGTGACTTGACGAAACTTACCTAAGAATGGTAAATGGAGATGGGACTCACGGATTCGATATGTAAATGATATATAAAAAGATAATTTTCATATTTATTAATTGAACAGAAAAATATATGTGTATTGATATTTTTATATCATATTCGGTTTATTGTTATCCTAACCTTTATCTTTACCTTTAGGAGGTTTTCGTAATGAATATTTTGTTACAAAAATATTGAATATACTAAGAGAGTGGGAGAGGAATTAGGAAAAAGTGTGTGTATATGTTTTCTTATTATAATAAATTTCTTTATTTTAATTTTATAATTTATAATAATAAATTAAAATATTAATTAATTAAATTATTATCGCGTCACGTGACGAATTCATATTAAAGTTATAAAATTAAATTAATAAATTTATTAAATGAATGAATAATAATATATAAAATTAAATTATGATTGTAATTTAATAGTGGTGGGTTGTCATTCCAAAAAATGAATTATCAAAATTAACCAATTATTAGGAGTTTAATTACAATAACTAGTCAAGAATAATGTCTTTTTTTTTATAATTGAAATTTACAAGTGATTTTTATTTGTCAATCTAATGAATTTATTTTTATTAGCGAATATACCACCAATTTAATCATGGAGATTAAGTTAATTGTAGATCAAATTTTGCTAGTTTAATAAAAAAAATTAATTGTATAGATTAAGTTAATTGCAGATAATTTATTAGTGTTTTTTTTATATTTTACAATGATAGTATAATATGTTTTCTTATTATAATAGAATTATTATAAAATTATAATATATATTTTTATATTAATATGATTTTTATTTAATGGATTTATTAATTTAATTTTATGACTTTAATATGAAACTGTCACGTAGTGAGATGATGAGACTTAAAAAAATTTAACATATATATAATATAGATATAGATTATTTCATTACAAATGTGCACGCCTTGTCATCTGCACAGGAGACACGAGAAAATAAACGTAAAATTCAAAATATTGTCAAACAGTTTCCACATGATATGTCCTGCTGCTGTAAGTAGTAAGTTCTCTGGCTGTCATTAAAGAAGAATTTAGCAGTTTCTATATGTAAACAAAAAGTATTCACATGCTGAGAATATACCTAATATCTCGATGTAACAATCCGATATTATGTATATATTCAAGAGCATCTACAACTTCTGCGGTGTAGAAGCGAGCTTCATCTTCGGATAAACGACCTTTCTGCATACACAAATAACTGTATAGTAAATACTGTACAAGTAACAAACTATCAGTAAAAAGAAAGCATGATACTGAAACTACTGTGAAATTATTGAAAATTATTTGTTTGGACAAATCATATATACCGAACCCTGTAAAGATTTGAAGCAATTTTCAATCAACTAAAAGCTTTAATTCTACATAAGGGAAGTATACACTTCCATCCAAAACTGTAGAGGGAATATTTTAAAGATATGAATTTAAAAACGAAAAACAATATACACCAGAAATACCCATTTATCTTGATGAAATCAGATTATAAATTCCTGTGAGATTTCAACAGGAAATTTTCAAGACAAAGAAACCTCTCCAAAATGACACTAAAAAGGGGAGCTTTTGATACATACTCTGGTTAATTGGTCGAAAAGTTCTCCGCCTTCACAAGATTCAAGTGCCATGTGTACAAAACATAATCAAACAGACCAAATGTCTTGTGACAAGCCAAATTGACAAACCAGCGGTACAGATAGAGATCCAAATAGAATGACATGAAAATCAAGTATAAGCACTAAAACTCAAACATACTACACCAGTTACTCACATAGTGAAAAGGTATCCTGAAATGTAAAAAATAACCGCACAACTCCAGGATGATCCAACTGATCAAGCACAATGCGCTCCAACTTCACATAAGCCGTTTTATTTTCTTTGGTGATAAATTTTTTGTCCATGATCTTCAAAGCATACACAGTTCCTCTACCTTTTTTCTATGCCCTGACAACCTAAAAGTCATAATGATATAATACTTAGAGAAAATCAATGTCAGCAAGATGTTTTATTCAGAATAAAACACAGACGCCATTAATAGAACTTCCATACATGATTCACCTAACTAAGAATATTTAGAGCAGAACTGCACACTTCAGCGCAGCAGCAGTGGAAGCTCAGAATAGCATCCAGCGCATCAATACTTAAAACAAATCAATTGAGATAAGAAAATATGACACACAAAAGATCAGAAGGGAAAAACAATACTGAAACATATCAAACATCTTCCTCGCCACCGAGTAACGGTCACTCCAGATTCAGCCATACAATATCAGAATCATCAGACAACCAAGTCACATATCTCTGTCAAAATAATCTAGTGAGTATACTCCCAAATCAGTAAATAAACCTTAGGCGCCCTTAAAAGTACCAAATCTCGTTCTTTGACATTTCAACAATTAAAATTATCCAAATTCCTTCATGATCAGTAATACTTTCTGCTAAACCAAACCGTAAAAGCTCCATCAGATACCCACTAACTATCCTATTTCAGGAACCAATGATGAATGACTAAAGATGTCTACAAGGTGCTTCAATCTATTATTTTCAATTGTGACAGTCATTTTTTGCAAACAATACGCAAAACCAGTTAGTGCTTCTTTATATAAACAATCAAAACCCTACAACTTAGAAGCTTCATTTAGTTCCTGATAATTAAAGATACAGGTGAGTATGGAATATCAGAATTTTAATTTCTTTTTCTTTTTCTATTTTCTGATCTCATAAGAACCAAAATTCAGCCCCTGATAAATTAAAACAGCCACAGAGCGCTTATAGAAGAGTATTTCATATTCTAGGAATCAACTTGATAAAATCAAATAATTAATATTCCGTTCCAATTTAACCAATTTGCCTCAAATTTCTCAGAATCAACCAAAAAATAATCCGAACCTCACATTTCTTCACAGAAACCTCCTTTGCTGCCAAATTCATTAAAACACAGAGCTCTCATAGAAGAGTATTTCATTATCTAGGAATCGACCTGATAAAATCAAATACTTAATATTCCGTTCCAATTTATTCAATTTGCCTCAAATTTCTAAGAAACCAAACCAACAAATAATCCATACCTCATATTTCTTCACAGAAACCTTCTTTGGTGCCAAATTCATTAAACTATCATCTAACCATATAATATCATTCAAAACCAAATAGGCTGGTATTACCCCATAAATTTATAGCACAAAGTATTACTGCCCAACAATTTTTTTAAAAGTTCTTAGAGAAGAAAAACATCATATAAAAATAAGTAACATAGCCTTGTAGGTTTCAAAAAAAGAAAAAAAAAAAACACAACATTGACCACAATCATCCTCCTAAAACAAAATAACTACCTCCCAACCAATGCAAAAACAAAAACAAAGCGAACATGAACTTAAAAAGACAGATAAATGAACAAACCCACCAGCCAAAAAAGTAATAATAAAATAAAAATACCACCAAAAAGTAATGAAAAATCGAACCTTAGAATAAGAACCAACGCCATAGATCTTTCCCAGCTCAAAATCCTGAATTGTGAAATTTTCCTGAGGAGCCCGAAAAGCAAAGCTCTTGGATCTCTGCACAGTGGGACAATTTGATGAATTATTGCCCTCAACTTTAAGCTTTGAATCAAAATCCTTCTACATTGCCAGCATTTCTCTGTTAACAAAAAGCTTCTCTATACATAATAAAAATCAAAACTTTATAAAAATAAAAAAAAATAAAGCCAACTTTGGTCTTGGGAAGAGAGTCAATAGTCAAAGGAAACTGAAAGTTTGAAACAGAAGTGCATTTGGATCAGAAAGAGAGATGCTTTATATTCATTCTCTCTGGAAAAAAAAAGTGAATGATTCTGTTTTCTGTTATTGTATTTATAATGTCAGAATGTGATCAGCTTTATTTATTTAAGGCTTTCCTTATTGAAAAAACAAAAACCCAGAAAGGAAAATTAATAATAAATATAAATTATCATTGTTAGTGTTAGTGTTATGAGAATGAGAATGAGGTTGATGGAGGAGAGTGAGGCATGCATGGGGATTGAAGTTGAATGATGGACATCATTTCTCGGTTAATTTGTTAACACATCACCAAATCTAAATTGGATTATTTATTGATTATTATTAATCTTTTTCAACATACTAGATACATTTAGTGAATCGTATCACCATCAAATTATATTCTCTCAGTAATAAAAATGTATTTTGCGAATCATTTCTCCAGTCAAATACTCCTCCAAATCAAGATATAAATTTCGGAAACTATTTAACTGTCACGTTTCATTAACTTTTTATAATAGGGAAAGGCTTGGAAAAAAATCTAGTAATGTAAAGCGTGGCGAAAGATTTGTGTGGGATGTGCGTACGGATAACGTGATATGTACGTTTATTAATATTTTGATATAGAAATATTAAATTCGAAATTAATCAATAAGAATGGAGAGAGAAAATTATCATATCATACATTTATAAATTTCTCTTGAGGGTCAGGGCTAAAACCCTGCAGGCTGCAATCTATCACTGTGGATTTTGGTGGTAATTCAGCAAATAATATAGGCTTTGGAAGTCACTGGCCTTGGTAACCAATTGCTCTGAAGAAATTTCACATTATTTGAATCAATACCGCCGGATCGAGAGAATTATTGTCACTTTTCATTTTCAGTCCTCGAACTTATTTGACATTTTACATTATTGAAAACTCAACAGTACAAGCAAAGCAAGTTCTGCTTTCATTGCTATTAAACTGGAAGCATACCATGAGATGACAATATTTCAAAATCGTCGAAAAAAATGCAGGCAGTTTCTATACGAATAATTTTCTCGTGTACATAGTATTTTCTAATAGCTACACCAGAAAATTACGCGATCGCAGGTCAGAAACCTACATTTGTTTTTTAATCCCTTTCAGAAAAACAAAAAACTAAAACCTGAGAAATAATATACACCTTACTGAAATACAAAAGTACTGGTAACCAAAAGTTCCCCAACACAAATGCACAAAGGGGAAACAGCTATATAAACAGGAATAACGATAATTTTACCGCGGATGAAAGAAGTAACCTGCTGTTCAGAATCTGTTTCTTCGCTATAAATCCCAACCGTCTTTCCTTCCGTTGAATTCCCACTTGCGGTCGGCCAAACTTCCATACATCTCCGCAAATTTCTTCAGGCACTCGCTTCGTTTCTGGTAGTGCACTTGTGTGTTTCGGCTAATAGCTACACCGGAAAACTTCGATGTATCTATAGCCCAGGCAGGTTTCACATATTCAACATTCTTTGATGCACTTGCATTTGCATACAAATAATTGAGTAGCACATCCTCACAGTTAAAAAACTTGTTCACGAGTTCCCTCCCTGCCTTAGCTTCATCTGACCAGTACCTATTGAAAGCAACTTGACTATCGATGAAAGCTGCCCCAGTAAGAATCATGTTATATCCTTCATGTTTTCTGGCATATTTCTCACCCCTATACTTTAATGGGCTTCCGTTGACTAGACGGGGGTAGAACCCAACTATCCTATCTGGATGTTGACGCCATACCTTAAAACCCCGTTCAATATCATCACACGTCATCATAATATCATCATCAAGCTCGAGAACTCCACGAGTCTTTATTAATGGATCCAGCTTAAATCGATTGTTCAGTGAGTTCTGTTTCTCCACTCTAATCCTCACAGGAACTGCTGAATCTAGATCACTCAACTTTGGAGGCTCCCCTTTGTTCCACACAACAACAATCTCTTTCACTGAAGAGCACCTGGAGTAATGCTTCACGTACATTTTCAAATTCCAGAGGCGTGCATCGTATGTCATAGTTAACATTGTGAACTGAGAGTAATGACCTTTCCACATGTAAGCTTCATCTGCACCATTGCCTCCAAAGATATAGTTAACCCCTGTGCACATCAGTGCAACTCCGACTACAAATATCACAGCCAGAATCAATCTTCCGATGCTGGTATTGGGTTTTATCTTGCCTTGGAGAAATGAAGCTGCTCTATTCACGCGGCTACAATACCGTCTGACCTTTGAACAAAGCCAACTTTCCCTTTCCCAGGTCGGGAAATTATCACTTCTCTTCCCCAAGTACTGAGGGCACCAGTTGAGGGGGAAGATGCACTTCACAGCACCAAGTAGCAGACCTAATAAAACAACAAGTATACCAACAGCTGCAACAGAAGCACAGCCAAGAATAAACCGCCGGACCGAATCTCCTGAAAGCACACGATCCCCATCCATGACTGCAATCCACTCACCAGAACTTAGCTGTTGCACATCAAGATGATGGTAGCGAGCATTATTCCAAGCATTTCTTCCCTTATTTGAGGCCTCAAAAACAAAGGGAACTTCAACTTCTTTGTACTCATTCTTAGTAAGAACTTCTACCTTGAAGGTACGTACTCGTCGCCCGTATGATTCGGCGCAGTCTTGACCTACACGGTAAAGATTTCCATTGTACACAAATGGCCTACCTCCATTTCGAGCCCCCAAGCTCTTGTCACCATTGTAAATAGGGTTCTTTTTGTGTGGCCTCCAAGGACCAAAAGGTGAGCTACTATACCAAATTTCTAGCTGTCCATTCTGCATGGTTCCAAAACCGCTGTGATCAGAACCAAAAAGCCAGTATTGTCCATCATGATTGATCATAAAGGGGTCAACAAGGGGCTTTTTCATAATAATCTTCTCCAGTTCCCATTGCAAAGGAAAGTTAACTGCCTTATAAAGACGAACTTCCCCTTTTGCTCTGCTCTCAGGCATCATGTATATCTGTTTAAAAAAAAGCAACAAATGAGCACTGCAGGGAACAAAACCAGATAGCCCAGTTTAGAAATTTATGTAAAGTTTTTATATGTCTGCCTTTATAGTCCATTCCACAGATATTAACAGATTGTTTAAAATCATCCTTCCTAACAATTCCAGGTTGATGTTGCGAGTCGTGCCCATTTTTTTGGCCAGATTGTATCCAAGGCACAATAATGTAAGTTGGTTAAGGATGCAGAAAAGACAGGAGTCGGTGTTTGTATAGGAAGATGATTTCTTACTTGGCCATGGTAGTCAAAGACATATGGAAAAGATAGATGCCAGTCTTCATCCAGTGCTATGCCCAATTGCTGCCACGTTGCTCCCTTATCAACACTTTTTGCAACACCAATGTCCCCCTGCATTGTGATTGAGTTCTTGGTTTCATAGAATAGGTAAATATCATTTCCCTGCATAATACCCCATGGAAAAGTGAAATGAGCATTGGTTTAACGGATGAAAATTAAGTACCTTCAAAGGTTTTTAGCGCAAAAAAAAATTAAAAATAATCTTTCAAGTTTATCTACAATGGAAACACAGCCATACACATGCACACAGAAGTACAAAGGCGCATATATACGTACTTGTGTGTTCTCTCTATATGTGCCTAGATGTGTTTACTTCAAACATGTGATTACTGCTATACTGTATCAACGTTAATAATAATGCAATTAAGGGGGAAAACATATCACTCAACATATTCCAATGTTTCACTTATCACTTGCGGTTCTAACTAATTGCCATGTAATTACTGCTAAACTGCAATCCCTGTATCCTTCTAACGTGTATATATATTGAAGGGTGAAAGTAAAAGTAGCAGAGCTTCTAGGGAGCATCTTCCCACTTAAGGTACATTAATATTTACAAGAAATGTTTTCTTTTAAATTTGCTGCACTGGAAGCTTTTAACATGAGGAACACTCTAGCTCGATTTCTAAAGAACACGTCACATTTTACAAAATCTCCAGCCCATTTTATGCACTAGTTAATATTGAGCCATCCGTTGGATACTTAGAATAACTTTCCATACACATCCCTATCCAGTATGGTCCAGAAGCCAAAAACTTTGCTGCAGATAAAGCATGACAAATTAATAAGGACAGAGTGTCCAAGACAGCACCACAATTAAAAAATACTGCCACGACAGGCTAATGTCAAAGAGTAAACATTAAAGTTATGCATTACTTATCCAAAGTCCAGATTATTCCCTTGAGTTCCTGACATCACATCCTAAAGTCACTTGGTATAGTTACTGCATCTAAACCAAGCAGCCAACTGGCTCTTACTCTTAGTGTTTGTAGATGCAAGCACAAATGGTGTCTCAAAATCATGTTTTTATCATTTAAGGAAAGACGGGAACACATACACATTTACTAGAATGGTCAAACAGGATTATACTTGTAAAAACACATGGTCCTATACTACACCAAAGCCTCAATCAGGATCAAAACATCTCATAAGGTGACCGAGATTATAGCTCAATCCCTTTGTTCCGGACTTGGTGGTTTCTCGTTATCCCCTCTCTTCTGCAGTGTGATTTCTAATTCATAAAATAGGCATAGCCCCACTGCAGAATTTGTTTATTCAAAAATCCCTTGCCTCTGCAACTTCAAAAGTACCAAAATAACCACAAGTCGCAATCTAACGATAATAGAAAATTACTCTAGGAGACACTGATAACTTCTTAAAATACACAAAAAATCCAAATTTCTTGATTTCCTCATAAAAGTCAAATGTTCACTAGCCCTTGAACACTTACCAACTTTGGTCAACTTAATTACATGTATGATGGACATTCAATCTAAGAAGTTGACCACATAAAACAAGAAAATATATACTTTAACAACTTTTTAAAAAAACAAAGAACAAGTTAAATAAAATAATACCTGAACATAGAAGAAAGGATCAGCAACAAAATTACTAGGAAACCCAGCAGCAGAAACTGAAGCACATGTCATAATTGGGTTAGCCACTGGCCATGCCGCACTATCATCCCTCCATACATTCGCCTGCACCGAATATAACTCACCCATCAAAATTCAAAACAACTAAAACTCAAAACAACAAAAAAATTACCCAGATAACAAAACCCCCCAAAAAATTCAACCTTTACCACCATATTCACCAAAAAAGGAAAAAAAAAAACGAAAGAAAAAATACTGCAAAATTAATAAAATTGAAAAAAGATAAAACAAAGGATGAAGAAGCTTACAGATTCTATAGGCTTAAGAGAGAAAGGAGAGCTGCCAAAGAAGACACCAATGGACCAAGAACCTTCACTGTCTTCTTGACAACCAAACGAAGACATACCAGCACTCAAATAAGGCTTCTTGAAGGCAAGCCATCCGTACAAGAACCCCACAAAACCGTACACAACAAAACACCAAACGATAAAAACATAACCCGAAGATGACAGCATAGACCTCCGGCCGCTGCCGCCGCCGCCGCCGCCACCACCACTCTTTAAACTCGGATTATTTTTTGCAACATGTTGCTGGTGTTGTTGTTGCTGCGGCCACCTCCATTTACACCAACAGCTGTTACAGCTGCTGCTGCTGCTCGTTGTCGTACCATCCCCTCCGCCTACGCCGCCGCCTCCGCCGCTACCATGACCGTTAAGTTGACCGGAACCCATTATCAAGATCACAACTTTACCGCATTTCCTGGTCTTCACCAGTTTTTAAAATCTGGGTTGTCTTTCTTTTCCCTCAATTGTTACGTTTCTCCTCCGTTTTCTTCGGTTTTTCTTTTTTCTTTTATTTCCTCGTCGCCGTCGTGAAGGTTGACGAGCAAAAATTTCACTTTTTTCAATTGTCCTCTCTCTCTCTCTCTCCTCTTTGTTTCTCTCTGGCTTTTTTGCTTCTGGGTTGTATTTATATTTTGCCTTTGTACACGGGTTTCTGAGTTTCTTCTTGATCGTGAGCCTCCGCCCTGAGAATTTGAGAGACAAAAAATAAGGAACCCTCTTTGAATTTGTATTGTATTGTGGATCCTCTTTTTTTTTTTTTTAATTTTTAAATAATTTAATTAATCGCGAGTTCATTCTGCGAATCGTGAAGCACGCGCCCGCGTAGGGTGTTTATATTTACTCGCTTTTCATGGCGGCCAAGTGTAATTTCGTCGTCTGACTTTTACACGTGGGAGATTTCTGTTGGATGTACAAAATGACGTCAGCTGAGAGTATTCAAATTGGTTTTTTTTTGTCCGAATTCTGCAGAAGGTAAAGAGGAGGACCCCCGTGAGAGTACATTTTTCTCCCTTGATAAATGTTTTTTGTTTTCTAACGAAAATGGTGTTTTTTAAAATTTATTATAATAAATTATTAAAAATAATTATGGACAAACTCTTAGTTAATTATTATCTTAATTTTTTTAGACTCTTTCTATTTAATTTTAAATTTCATCCTAAACTGATTTTAAATATAATTATGAAAAATATTGGTTTATCTCTTTGGACATGTCCGAAAAGGAAATATATCGGATAAATTATCATAATTATAAATCTAAAGAGATCCGATATATTTTATAATGGAGCCTATTTCAATAGTTTGGGATTGTTAGATTTTGATCCAACAGCCCAAATTCGATGAGAGATATTTTTATTTATTTCGGAAATTTATGTATTATATTTGGCGCTTTAATTTCATTATAAAAACTTTGCTACACTGAACGAGCCCTTATCCTAACAATTTTTCGACGTGCCTTAGAGGTCAAGTCAATTTTATATTCTCTCTCATTAAAAACTAAATTAAAAAAAATGATATACAATACAAAATAAATAATTTTTGAAGTTAAGAACCTGAGCAAGAATCCTTGCACTGATTACAAGAAAATACAAAATTGATTGGCATGCTATTATTATTATTTTTTTTATATTTTTTATGCTTTCGATTTTGGCCTCAATTTTAAATAATAATAGAAATATTATTATTATTATTATTTATTGTGCCCGAAATTTGACACAAATACTATTCGATAACATGATCAGATTCAAACGATCCAAAAAACAGGCAATTTCCTTCTAAGTCGAATGTTTTTCGTTTTGATCATTTTAATATATTAGATTCCAAATTCCTTTCTTTCTCACGAACATTTTATAATTGTGATTGTAATTGAAAAATATGATTAAAAAACTTATATATGATTAATATTATAATTGAATTGTGTCATTGAATATTACTGTAGTTATATAATTGTGACTATGCATATGAATGTTACAAACTTTGTGGAAGTTTTAATTTAAAAAAGGTTTCTTAATAAAACTTTTAACTTATGAAATTAAGAGTCATTATTAACCTTTTTTTCTGTCAAAATATATCGACAATAATACTTATTTTAAAATTTTTGAATTGTAAATCTGTTGACAAAAGAAGAAATGTCACCCTGGAGCGAAATCGCCCTAGAACGAAGGAGTAAAGGGCGAAGGCAAGAAGGGCGACGAAGGGAAGAGCGATCAGAGTAATCACTGGATAAAACAGCAATTAGAGCGACAAAAACTCAGAACGACCGAAGCAGCGATCAGAACGAGAACACGCGATGCAATTGATCCCACGACTACAGCAGTTAAGCAGTTCTCCCTCCACGATCAAGCAGTTGAGACGCACAGCTCAACGGTTGAAGACATGATCCAACAGTTGCAGGGAGTTACTGGAACTGCCCAAGCGGTTTACAAGCTTCACTATAAAAGCTCACTCGTACAAAGAGAAAAAACTCCGATCAAATGAAGACTCAAACGAGCATATTTTTTATTTCTTAGCTTTGTAACTTTAAGGACTGTAATTTGTGTGCTTGCGCCCTTTGGAGGCTTATTCACTTAATCAAACACTCATTACTGGGACTTTGTCTTAGGAGGTTTGAACCTTACACGTTTCTCTTTCTTCTCCGCGCATAAAAATCGCGCAAACAGTTTTTTGGCGACCACAGTGGGAGACTTGGTGTAAGAAGTGGAGATGCCTCCGAAAAGAAACACTCAAACTGGCTCAAGTACGGAGGAAGGAGGACTGGAGCAAACCAACCAGCCACACGTTCCAGCCGTAGTGGGTCACTTCGAGGGTCTGACGGACGCTAGTCGATACGAACCTATGCGAGAGCTCAGCCCTAATGCGGTCCGCACGTTGTTCGGTGAATTCACACAGGATGTTGTCGAACAGGTTAGGCTTCAAAATGCTCACGTCAAAGATAAATTTGTCTCGACTAGCAATTCACATTATGAAAACATGGTCAAACACCTAATTTCATTAAATGAATTAATGGCCAAATGTGTAAACGGTGGGACATCACTGTCGTGGACTACGCCCCTCCCTGCACCGAGCAGTCAGGAGGCTGGTCCGAGTAGTGTTCCTCCGCTAGGAGTCAACATCCATACGGTTTCCAGGGGAGGAACAGGTCTTGGGGACAATGGCCTGCATTCAGGGTCAAATCTACACCAAGGGCCGAATATGGCACAACACGAAGTGGTGTTGCCCCAAAGTGTCCAGGTTTCTCAGAGACAGAATCATGATTATGTCCCACTTGTGAGAGGACCACAACCGCCACCCATAGCAATGTCATTCAATGGCAATGAAATGTTGAGAGAACAGATGACCGAAATTCTTCAAAACCAATTCGGTCTGGGAGTACGGCCAATTCGGCCGAGGTATCGGAAGCCATATCCAGATTGGATCGATGTGGCGTATCTGTGGCCTAGGAATTACAAAATACCTGATTTTTCCCTGTTTACAGGATCTGGGGAAGTTTCCACTATGGAACACATAGGGCGATTTACCCTTCAGTGTGGAGAAGCAACTGATTTTCATAAGTTGAGGTTATTCCACGGCTCACTGTCAGGAGTGGCTTTCTCCTGGTATATCAGCTTGCCGGCTAACTCAGTAGAAAATTGGCAACAAATGGAACAGTTATTTCATGCGCAATTCTACAAGGCCGAATCTGAAGTGGCCCTGGCCGATCTGGCAAACCTGAGACAGTTACCAGGAGAATGAGCCGAGACATTCTTACAGAGGTTTAAAGTGGCTCGATGCCGATGTTACGTGCCTTTGCCAGAAAATGAATTCGTGAGAATCGCTCAAAGCTGTCTCAATTTCGACCTGAAAAAGAAATTTCAAGATCGTGAATTTTGGGACCTCCCCTAACTCATCACTAGTGTGGTGCGTTATGAACGATTACTAAGGGAGGAAGAGCAAATGAAAAATTCTAGCAAAGGGACGTATTACAGGAACATCGATTATGAAGTAGGCGAAATGGACATCGAATCGGCCGACTTGTGTTTGGCCGAATTGGTTAAAGGGAAGCCGTACGTTTGTAAGGCGTGGGCCGAACCCCTAGCCAAAGAAAAAAATGATAAAAAGAGTAGAGACTTCTCTTTTGACATCACAAAAGTCGATGCCATATTCGATCAGTTATATAAGGACAAACAGAGTAGCTTGAACGATCACCACATGTTGCCAAGCGCCGAGCAAATCGGCGGGAAAAAATATTGTAAGTGGCATAATGCGTGGTCCCATTACACTAATAACTGTCTTGTTTTTCGGAATATTTTGCAGAATGCTAAAGAATCTGGACGAATAACGTTCGAAAAAAATATGGCAGTGGACGACAACCCGTTTCCAAAGCCAGTGGAATTAAACATGATCAACTCTGATCTTACCAAATTGAATTTGCCAAAATTCAAGTTAGTCCTAGATAAAGAACATGATGGTCATCATCCAAGCGCTCTAGAAATGATTAAAGCACCCCAAGAATGAGAGGATCAGCAAAACCTTTGTGTACGGTGCAAGAACAATATGGAATGGATGAGAGAGTTGGAGAATACTCGTGAAAGGCCTGTAAAGAAAGAGCCAATAACATGGCAGCCACAGACCTTTGCACCAAGGTTCTACGGTGAGAATTTGAACTTCGTCCAAAATGTGAGGACGTTTAGGCCGAAGATTCATCGGCCCAATGTATGGCATTCGTACCGCAGGCCGTGTTCGAGGCAGCGTCCAGAAAGAAATTACCCTCATGCGGATGAAATGACAAGGACGCAACTGAGGCGACACCGGCGAAATTATGGCCGTATGATGCGCCAGCGAGGTGAAGTGAGGGTCACCTCATATCGCAATGCCTATGCAGGAAAGAAACCAGATGAAAATAGTAAAGAGAATGAAGACCGATGAGGGACAACGACTGACTGCGAGAAGCTTGCCAGGTTTGATAGATGAAAGCGAGACGAGACAGACAATGAAGAGCTCCCTATAGTCATTCAGTTCGGTAGTATGCCACCAGTTGTGGCTAATCATTACTTGTTGTCCGAGAAATTCAATGGGGACAACAGTGGAGGGTCTGGAAATAACGAAGATATTTATGATGGTGATGAAACCGAATATGCGGCACTCTCAATAACGGATAGAGAGGTATCAGACGAAGAAACAACAGACATAGAAGAAGAAATAGACATCAGGACAGAAGCACGAAGAATGGGAATATCATAGAATCGGCTTCTCAAAGAATTGTATGAGGCCGACAACCCTGCAGTCGGAACGTTAGGAGAGGACTTGGGACGATCTCCATACCTTGTCCTGTATGGGACGCCAAAAATAAAACGGACCGTTACCAGAGTAGAAAAGTGAAGAATGACTGTCAATAATGTCTCTCACAATACACCAGTCACGTTACCACCTTCTGGATGGGACACGGGAGGAGAAATGTCTCGGGCCAACAACGAGAGTGAAGAGATAGGTCTATCAGGGAAGGTGATATTCCCAAAACCACCACCGCAGATGACCAAGAACTTGATGCCGTTGTATGTGAAAGCAAAATCCAATTGGATACTCATCACCAAAGTATTGATTGTGTTGACAAAAGAAGAAATGTCACCCTGGAGCGAAATCGCCCTAGAACGAAGGAGTAAAGGGCGAAAGCAAGAAGGGCGACGAAGGGAAGAGCGAACAGAATAATCACTGGATAAAATAGCAATTAGAGCGAAAAAAAACTCAGAACGACCGAAGCAGCGATCAGAACGAGAACACGCGATGCAATTGATCCCACGACCACATCAGTTAAGCAGTTCTCCCTCCACAATCAAGAAGTTGAGACGCACAACTCAACGGTTGAAGACATGATCCAACAGTTGCAGGGAGTTACTGGAACTGCCCAAGCGGTTTACAAGCTTCACTATAAAAGTTCACTCGTACAAAGAGAAAAACCTCTGATCAAATGAAGACTCAAACGAGCATATTTTTTATTTCTTAGCTTTGTAATTTTTAGGACTGTAATTTTTGTGCTTGCGCCCCTTGGAGGCTTATTCACTTAATCAAACACTCATTGCTGTGACTTTGTCTCAGGAGGTTTGAACCTTACACGTTTCTCTTTCTTCTTCGCGCATAAAAATCACGCAAACAAAATCAATAATATGTAATTCTTTTTCTTGAAACTTAAGTGAATGTGTTGTCATTGTAATTGAAAAATATGATTAAAAATTTTATGTATGATTAATATTATAATTGAATTGTGTCTTTAAATGTTAATGTGGTTGTATAATTGTGACTATGCATATGAATGTTACGAACCTAGTGGAAGTTCTAATTTAAAAAAAATTTCTTAATAAAAATTTTAACTGTCGATAATATGTAATTCTTTTTCTTGAAACTCTTTATATTTTAGAAGATATTTAGTTTTTAAATTGAAAATTATGAGAAAAAGTCCAATTTTGGCTTTGCACATTCACTTTAGTTTCTTATTATTATTTTTTAGTAGCAAACTTTATTTTTTTTTCATTTTGTTAGACATATTTAGGTCATTTGATATATAAGTTACTAAACATGAAGAATTTTTTGTACTTTGATAGTTTGGGGAACTTGCATTGTGAAATCTAGTTTATAGGTGTGTATGACAATTTCTTAAAATAATATTTGCTCACAATATGTGTTGTAATAGTTGTAGGATAAATATACTCTAGGATACAACGAAACTTGGAGATGCAACACAACACTTGTTGAATCTCTACTTGATAACTTGTTATGTGAAAAATACTTTATATGAGATTTTCCTACAAAAGACATATTTTTACTAATGTTTTTCTAAATCTGTGTCTTATTGTCGCGCCAATGACAAGCCATTGTTGCAATATTATGCACGTGTTTCATATTATCGCGACAATGACTATTCATTGGCGCGACAATATAAGCCAGAGAGCTCTTTTGTATCATCGTTTCATTGTCACGCCAATGAGTAACTAATGTCGCTACAATATTGATCAAAATACATCTTTATGTCTCTGTCTCTCATTATCGCGTTAATAATTACCCATTGTTGCGACAATGTAAGATAAAATGAATTTTTCATTTCAGATGACATGAAATCAGTTAGGTCGATCCTTGATACGTCAACATATGACAATAACCGAACCAACATATCATACCATATAACAACTTACATTAATAAATGTCCAAATTTTACTTTGCACATTCACTTTAGTTTCTTCTTATTATTATTTTTAGTAGCAAATTTTATTATTATTATTTTTTTTTCATTTAGGTCATTTGATAAATAAGTGACTAAATAAGAAGAATTTTCTATACTTTGACTGTTTAAGGAACTTACAGTGGGGAATCTAGTTTTGAGGCGTGTATGATAATTTCTTAAAGCAATATTTGCCCACACTATGTGTTGTAATAGTTGTAGGATAAATACACCATAGGATACAACAAAACTTAGAGATGCAATACAACACTTGTTGAATCTCTAATTAAAAACTTGTTATGTGAAAAATGTTATATATAATGAATCATTTTTGTGATCTCTATATAAGCAACCAATATTTGCCTCCAAAAGACATAATTTGTAGTCATGTTTTTCTGAACTAGTGTCTCATTGTCGCGACAATGGAACATGCTTCATATTATCGTGATAATGACTACTCATTGGCGCGACAATATAAGTCAGAGAGCTTTTTTGTATCAGTGTCTCATTGTCGCGCTAATGAATAACTAACGTTGCGACAATATTAGTCAGAATGCATCTTTATGTCCATGTCTCTCATTGTCGTGATAATGTAAGGCATAATGTCCTTTTCGTTTCAGACGACACGAAATCAGTTAGATCGATTCCTGATACGTCAGCGTAAGGCGATAACCGAACCAACATATCAT